>VOMN01084433.1:0-26885 GCA_014899125.1 Orchestia grillus
GCTCGATTCAGTTGTCCCTGCTGCAAGCGTCATGAACATTTTCGTCATGATATATGTGTTCTTCAAATGGAATTGAAATTGATTTAGAATAAAATTACTAAAATGTAGGTTTATATATGTTTTCAAAGTGTTCAACAACCATTCACTAAATATTTAGGGTATTTATTTTCAATGTAAGGCCAAACTCAGATGGCTGATCAAAATGGAAGCCATCTTATGCGTGCGTGCAGCTTATGGTTGACAGTGGGCGTTATTATTTAATCCTAACCTTCAAAAACTGAATTTGAGACTGATTTTGGCCATGCGGTCCCAACTGCTCAGCCATATATTATGCCAGAAGCGGTCGGTATGACTTGAGGTATTGGTTTTCTGCAATTACTAGCTCGTAGTAGACATAAGTGCAAACGTTTAGCAACACGCGTGCTTCTGCAGTATTTGTGCTTGTTCATATTGAAACCAATTACGTGATGTCTCCACATATACCAAAATCTTGATTAGGTCATGTTTTGACTGTTTTTGAATTCGTTAGAAGAATAGAATTCTTTTTTCCCATCACGATGGGTAATCTTTGTGTCTGTATCAAAGTTGTGGATATGTTGGGTGCCGAATTTAATTAAAAAATATTATTTTCTTGAGAATGGTATTCTTTGAAATATATTCTTGGTAAAAATGTATATCATGGGTCCAATTTAAGCTCAAAAATCATTCATATATGAATTTAAAATATAAATGCATGCACACTAGCACTCTAGTTGCGAGTAATATTTACCTTCTATTACCCTTTATTAAGGATTACTCTCTAAATTAATATCTTCCATCTTGTCACTCATACTGAAAACTAACACAATGCATAAGAGGAGTTCCCTGAGCAAGTCAAAGTTTTTTAATTTATACATCAGAGAAGTCATTTTGTAAGTTCAAAATACAATGAATAAGAGAAAATTTTGCAATGAATTCTACTTGTTTGTTTTGACAAATTTTAACTTGACAATTTGATGTTACTCATTGTTTTTGAATAACTCCTAAAATGTCAAGTTTAGAGTTATCCTATAGGGCAACTTAAATCTCATTGACAATAGTCACCATTTTTAAAATGGTCACAAGCTGTTCATAGTGATAATTTTAAACAATCAAACCATTTGTATATGATTTATTGTAATACAATAGTTCTTAAGCTAACATTAACACGTTGGCTGCGGTGATGTCATTTTCCTAGGGACAAAACTACCCACCAGTGGCTCGTCTTGCAGTCAATGTGATAAAACTCATTACAAACAAGCACTCTAGAAAAAAATAAAGAAAAATGCCAAAGACTGAACATAAACATAGTCTCCACACATCAAACTACCTCCCTGAATTGATAAAAGGCAAAGTTAGTGATCTGTGCTATTTTAATAAGAAATGGCATGTAAACGGGGGCTTTAATTTTGCAAGCGTGCGCTTTTGAGTGTAGCCAATCAATTTTGGCATATTATGAGTTAAAACATGCCTCACAGTATGTAATATGATATAACAATTCATATGCCATACTTGTTTTTGTAATTTGATGTGTAAATTGAATGTTATTGACACTAACACTTCCACCATATTTTACATCCAAGATGTCAAACGTACTAGCTCCCCAGTGCACATCATGATCACTTGTGAATGACGGATGACCAAAAAATAGACAATAACATGTTTGCAAGACTGCATGAGATTTATTTTTCAACTATTTAACAATGTGAACTATGGCTCAAAAATCATAAGTACATTTTTTTTATGTTAAGGAATCATTTAATGTAATGAAAAATGACACTTTATTTGATTTAATAAAATTTACTACCCAATTTATTGCGAAATTTGGTACTTGGCCTGTACGTGAATGGGGTAGTTGTACATTTTTCTAGTGGAGCTGTGGTCTGCAGTGTCCTTTATCAGCAGTCGCAAAGTAGGCATGATTGGGTGAGGTAGCATAGTTAGTTGTTAACTGATGCTTCCATAGATTTTTAGACTCAGTTTTTTGGAAATTATTATTTCAAGGAACCATTATTGGGGCTTAAATTACACCCTGATTGAAAATTATTATTACACCCATTACATTACACCTTTTCAGTTAATTAAAAACTGATGAAAAAAAGGAAAATGAATGTGATGAAAGGCCTCAATGGCATGTGAAGTAGAAACAAGAAGGACAGCCAGAAGTAAAAGATAAATCATGAATAGATTTAAAATATGACATGATAGAAAATTTGTCCAGTATAATGAAGTAAATAGAATGATAAAAAATATTACAAGGCACAACAGAAAGGCAACAATATTTTAAATTAAAAGAAATGAAATTATAGAATTGCATTAACAGTCAAATGAGATAAGTCTTAAGGACTAAGTGTTAATGTATTTCTTTTTGACAAGCAAACTCAAATGGAGGCAAGTGTTATGCAACTGGTTTACATCTGGCCAGCTTTTAATAAGACTATGTGAAAGCATAGTTAAGGAACTAAAATCCTTTTTTGAAAAGTATGGGATAAAACCAAATATGGAATTGCAAACAACTGAATAACACCTTCAAAAAAATAGCAAGCCTGATATGACATTAAATAAAATTTTGAGTGTTGCAACAACTAGGATATCTGCTTTGTCAAGTCGGAAAGGAATACCATTAATAAATTGAAATATGCTTAAAATATCTGTGGTATGGAAAGAAAACTTGGATAAGAAGACATCATGTATTTAAGGATAGCATATTTTTTAATAAAAATTTGTGAAATATTTATTAAGTAATTTTTATAATGAAATGATCCAGCAACAGCCAAAAGCTGAAATTATAGTACACAGAGCAAAAATAAGTATGTAAAGCAGAAAAAGCAGAACTAAGATCTAACTGGGTGTTGTCAAAATTTTACATATAGTTTTCTTCACTTCATATTATCAATAGGATTATGCAAAGTAAAACAAGATAATTTGTTGACTTGAAAGGGTAATAGAAGTAATGGTATGCCAGATATAAACACATTTCAAATTTTGCTGTGTAGAGATGCATTTATAGCTTTGTATTCTATGGTTTTAAACATAACATTGCTCAACTGCACTCCTCCTCTATCAGTATACTGCAATGCTCTATTTTATTGTTCCTATCCATTCCCTTTAGTTAAGCAGTCAGAATATTGCCTATGCACTTGTTAGGCCAAGTTGGTCCAAGGTCCTTTGGTGACCTTTGTACTCTGTGGATTTAAGATATCCTCTGTGGTAGGTTAGGGGCCTATTGAAGTGTTCTTGTAGAGTGTCATTGTACATTGTTGCTGTGTGACAGAGTGTCATCTTGCTGCTTCTTTTGCTTGTGAAATGAAATTGTGTCGAGAAAGTTCTAACACCACCAACTAGTATGGATGAAAGTTGAGATGATTGTGAAGAACTATCATCACATTGTCGTTGGGAATGCCCAGAATGTGCTGCTGAGTGATGAGATTGTACATATTATACCCTTACCCCTTCAATTTTTAATGCTTTTTAGGTGATCTGATCAGCATTTGATCTGTGTGTTATGCAACCTTGCTTGTACTTCTCAATGTGTTCACGTAAGAAATAATCTATTGCCAGCCAGGAATGGGATTGGCAGGGGCAAGATTAATACAGTCACTAAAGGCATGCTGGATTGGACGTCGGAAAAGTAGGCCTTTATGGATTTTTTCCTTTTCATGCATGATGGTTCCTGACCCATGGGAAATGAAACATTAAGCATGAAGCTTCTGAATGACACCTTTATTTAATGGTAAATGTAAATGAATAAATTATCTTGCTGCACCCTATACATACATAGTTTTTGTTGCTGAGCAGGACTTGTGAAGAATGTTCTCTAAAGTGCCACTGTTCATAAAGATGTGCAAAGCCTTTAAGCTACAGATTCATTTTAATACTTGAATGGTCAAGTTTTCATTTATGTGTCTGCAGTTACATCCTAATTTGATTAATTCACTGATTAATATGCAACAATTTTCTAATCAAATAAAGATTGTTTAAATCCTGATTAATGAGAGAAAGCATCCATTGCAGTTCTTTGAGTTACATTACTGGCATATCATGACTTCTTCTGATCAATGCATGAAGAAGGGTTGACACTTTTTGTTTATGTTCTGAATTGAATTTTTTTTCTACAATTGATGCAGGCCACTCAAGTGCATGACAATATCTATATATTGTCCAGGTGGATCGTTAAGGTGTTTTATTTTACTTTACCAAACTATCATAGCAGTTCAGCTGGAAGCTAGAATAGCTTGGTGCTTTGCTTCCACTTGACATTAGCTGTGTATGGCTATCAAGCACTTTTACTCAAATTAAATTTTATGTAATGTGAACACTGATAGCTAAGCACAAATCATTCAAAAAAACTACCACACTGAAATAATAATTACTGAATAAATTATGTTTTGTGTAGAGGTAAATTTTGGGCTTAACTTCAAAGATCTAAGTAGTCTTTTTATTGGTTTGTAGCTCTATTATGTACAGTTAAGAATTTTGTTATGTATAGTAATTTATATTTAATTTTATGCTTGTCTATGAAAAGTCATCATAAATAATAAAGAAGATATTTTTTTCAGGAGGACTTGAACATTTTTACCTCAGCTTTCAGCTGTGACAGGGTGAAGTAAGCAGCAAAATGCGTATGGATTGCAAAGTTTATGTTGGAAACTTGGGCAATAATGCTGCCAAACATGAGCTGGAAGCAGCTTTCAGTAAATATGGACAACTCGTCAATGTTTGGGTGGCTCGAAACCCACCTGGGTTTGCCTTCGTAGAATTTGAAGATCCCAGAGATGCCGAGGATGCCACCAAAGCATTAGATGGATCGTAAGTGGGGGAGCACCATTGTTTTGTTGGGTGAAATGTATATATTGGGATAAAGTTATTAATAGATTATTTGACAATAATCTCATGATACTAGTGTGTCAGCATAAACAGTTGGTATGTATGATGAATATATTACAGCATAAATTTAGTGTTACTTTAGTATTACAAATGGTCCACTGTGCAAGTTTATACACATTCATTCCATTATTTTCATTAGCATAACAAATCTCTTAAGCTATTGATAGGTCATTCAATATCCAATGGGGCAAACTTTTCATATTGTAGAGTAGTAAATATATATTTATATTTTTTTGCAAATTAAAATATTTTTGTACAGCAGAGCAGTTTCTGTACCCATCATACATGACAAAATTTTATAGGGATATAGCTTATCAATTTTTCATAGAAAACTTAGTTTTGTACACTACTGTTTGTTCATACTCATTGATTTTTACTCAAGTCTATTATGATTGTGAAGAAAACTAGTCCATAGTGTGAGATGTTGCAGTCTTATTATATGTGTCCAATATTGTTCAAGAAGATTCATGGGCATCACCAAGAAGAATTTTCTCTTCTATGCGTAAAATTATATTTAAAAACGTATTTGGAAGTAGTTTCATTTTTAATATAGATTTTTCAACACTAATTCAGTTTTATTGAAATTAGTCAGTTAAAATTCAGTTAAACCCAGTTTGTGTCCTGCTAAATCTTCATTTTCCTGCATACAGTACCTAGTGTCTGGACATAAGCATTTGAACCAATCTATTTTTGATGTATTTTGGAAATTTCATAGCTCTGGTTTGAGGTAAAGAGTACGAGTAGTTCAAGGAATATTTCAGACGCTAACAAATTTTTTTGACAACTAGAAAATTAATGAAGCATGAGAATGTGTGGGATAAAAATATTTGGCCAAAATTTATATCATGATGAATCATTTTCATTTTATTACACAGTTTGACAATCTTGATTAAAAATTTTTTCAGAAAGCTTCCAGAAACTCCCATCAGCTCATGCAATTTAAACAAACAACTATGAGCTCAATTATTTCTTTTCTAGACTTGGTCTAAGATGGATGCTCTGTGAATACAATGCCACAAGTAAAAAAAATACCCAAAGCTTTCAAAAGTAAATGATTGGACTTCATAATGAAAAACTAACCCCTAGGCCAGGGGTCACCAAACTTTTTTCACAGCGGGCCGGATAACTGAAAGAATGACGAGCGCGGGCCGCATAAAGGGCCGGATTCGGCCCGCGGGCCGTAGTTTGGTGACCCCTGCCCTAGGCAAATTGCTGAATGTGTTATGGCTCCATACTTGACTGTTGGGTTATTAGTTTGAAAGCATTAAGAGATTTGGATAATCTCAACTCTGACAAGAGTTGGAGCTCATCGCAAGATCAGGGGCTGCTCTCGACACTATATGCTGTGTATGGTTACAAAGAAGCCCGTGATAACCCATACATATATACAGAAAAAACTTGAGCTTCGAAAATTTCACAGCTGTCAAAAAAACAGTTGGTAGAGATTTGCATCAAAGGGGTCTGTATGCCTTGACTTCATGTAGAACTTATTTTCTTAGAGTAACCTGTGGAGAACTTTAACATTGGTTGAAGACTATCTTGACTAATTGAGTTTTTTTGGGGGCAGGTTGTAAAGCCCAAGAAAAGCAAAGTGGAATTTTTCGGCCGAAATAATGCTCATGTTTGGAGTTGAACAGTGACTGCCACTGATCCCATTAACACCATCCCTACCATTAAGCTTGTAAGAGGCAACATCAAACTGCTTTCAAGTGCGTGAAAATTCTACGGACGGCACAAAAGGATCTTTCAGCAAGACAATGACCCCTACCATATGGCAAATTTAACATAATAATTTGCAAATGAGGAAGTGTTTTTTATTGGTCTAGAACATAAGGAGTCTAAAGAATCTTACTGATTTAATGATCATTTGCATGCTAGAATGGAATAATATACCACTAGCAGAGTGTCAATAGTTAGTTTCTAGTTTTCAATAATCATCTCCATGCTGTTATTGCAAGTGATTGTCATGCCACTTTATACTAAAGACTTGTTTTTAGTTTTGGTGAAATACTCTAATCCCATTGATTTTTTGTTTTGTTGATTCTCTGATTGCTAATAAATTTTGTCCTGTTCTGTTTAAATAGTCAAGTATATAGTTGTTCTCCAAGCTACCTCTAGTCTTAGCTGCCAACAAGATCACAAAATGTTAAAAAAGACATGAAAAATAGTTTTGCAAATACTTATGTCCAGGCACTGTATGAATAAAGAATACCCAAAGGTTTTTTATTAGACCTACACAATAAATTCTTATTGAACCTGTGTACTTCATCTAGTAATCTTAGGTTACATGCTAAATTCCTTAGGTGCATACCTATGTATTACAGTGTGTGCATAATTTCCTGTAATTTGTGTTATCTACAAAGTTTGTACTTCATTGAATCATGTTTAGAACAAATAAATGATTTTGCTTCAGTCAAATTTCTAGCAAGTATGGTTAGGAGTTATAATTTCGTGCCGGTTTTTTCAATAATACGTAATAAAATTTGTTAATGCCCAACTATTTCAGGCGAATCTGCAATGCTCGTGTAAGGGTGGAGATGTCGACAGGCCGCTCCAAGCGTGACAGGTACCCCTCCCCACCACGGCGAAGAAGGTCCAGGTGAGGACATCCCTTCACTAATTCCCCATTTTCACCTGGACTGTACACTGTAGCCTTACCTTCACGTCTGTCTGCTTGATCCTCCACGTAACCTATTAGTACGGAATTACCGTGCAAGTGTTGTTTCTGTTTTAATTATGCAAATATATATTTTAGCATATATTTTCTCCACGTATAGAATTAAATTTATACTTGCATATATACTCAAAATGCCGTACGGTGATTTGCTGAATTTCTTATGTTTTCACAGTGAAAGCTTTGTGTGAACTTAGAATTTTTTGGTTCTTGAAGCACTTCAATTAATGAAACAAAACTTCTACAAATTGAACATTCTTCTCTCTTGTGTAATTTTAATAGGAGTTATTTTGAAAGTTTTCAAGATGAGAATACATATTAACTTAACTCGTTTTAATAGGTCCTCGTACCTCGTTTTAGCCGGCATTTTTTAGTATTGTTATCTTTATTTTCAGGTTAATGCTAGAGATATCCAACTTAACAGCAACATAAACACAACATGCTATGTGAGCCTTTTTTAAAATTGCATAAATATAGAGCAGGGCCACTTTTGTTTTAGATATTGTGTATACTTGAAGCTTTTATTCTTCTGCAAATTTAAAGTTAACTAATTTCAGCTAATCATTGTCAAATAAATTGTATGTGTTCTAGCATTTAACTTATTACCCTAGGTATACTTCCAGTGAAAGCAAGTAAGTCATGTTACATATGGAGTTCTTCTGGAATCAAGCAATTGATCAGCATTACAAGATGAGTATGCTAGGTTAGGTTGATATTAATGAAATGTGACTTATTGCAGGCATAACCTCCTTCTTGCCCATCACCACTTCTACTCCTCCTCCTGTTGCCACCACCACATCATCATCACTACTACCTTCTCACGAAGCTCGTACAGGCATCTTGTGCCTCACCGCAGGACCAGGGGCACCTCAGTCTCTTGAATGGGATTCCCGCTGCATGCAGGCACGCACAGACCGATCGCTCCTCTCTGATAGGGTTTTTTCCGTTGCCTACACGTACTTCCACGACAGCTGGGTGCTTGCGTGGTAGCAGGTCATGACATACAGCCTTGCGGTGTTCAGTTGCGCATCGAGGTCTTCGAAATCGCTTGGCAGCCTTCGTGATTTTCATGCGAGATATGCTTCGAACTCGTGGCCGAAAGAAGTGTATTATAAAATGACAAGTTTTTTAGACCTCTAATATGTGTCGAACGATATCTACCCGTTTTGATTTAGATTATCCAAAATTCACAATGGGCTCCTCATGCTTTTTTTATAATTTCCAAATAGACTGTTTGGCGATGTATGTTATTCTATTTGAAGCATAGAAAAATTTGGATAAATTTAATTTATTGCTGAGGTTTGTATACTGTGATTCTATCTGTGAAGACGTTTGCAGTTCATTCCTTAATATATAGACTGCAAGTATTTGGTGTATGGACCTCACAGTATTGCAAAATCTCGTTGAAAGTCGAGCAAGTTTTGTCTTTTTAATTCCTAATTTTGCAAAACCTCCAACTTTAAAAGTAGCTAGTATAAAATGTTTGACGGTGTTCGAATACTTCAAAGTTTATTATAGAGGCTTGTAAACATGGAATGTTTGGCTCACGGTCATCCAGGATTGTTGCATCCATTTCCATGGGACGGTTGAGTTCGTTGATGCGCACTTGGAGGTGCCCCTGGGTCCGGCCTGCGAGGCGCGTGTTTCTGCGCAGAGCAACTTAGCCGCCGCACTACAGTTGGAGTCGCTGCTGTACCCACAATCTGCGGGCGGTGTGCCGTTCCTCCTCTTCATCTCCACCTCCTCTCCACGTTAGGGCTGAACCCTCCACTACTCCTCCACCACTGCGCCTACACATCACCACCACTACCACCACTCTCACCAACTCCCATCGGTTACGCAACATCGCGTCTCCTCCACCCCTCCTCCACCACCTTCTCTGTAACGGTACCCGATTTACCGTGATGGTGCGAGCTTCGCCGTGTTTTTGATAATTATTTTACTCGTGAATTATATTAATTTTGCATGCTTGCCTTTCTCAATTATGAACGGTTGATAACTTGCTGCCAATTGTCTTCCCTGAAATGTGACTGTAGTGCGATATAGCTAGCCTACAACTGATGTTTTTTGGTTAATTTGAATGATTTGGGGGTGACTAATTTTTTTTCATTTGTCAGTGTGTGATAAAAGAATATCATGATAATTGTAAAAAAGAATTCTAGTTTAGTGAAGTTCTGTTATCTTTACATAGTAGTGTTATGGGCACCTTACAATGATCGTAGAGTAACTTGATTATTTGAGTACAAACGTAGTGACATCCCATCCATTGTTGGAGCAACGGGACAACTCTCGCAAAATTCATGAATTTTTTTTCCAGGTACTTATGTTCATTCAAGATAGTGCGATATCAATAGCGAGATCACATGTTGATTTGCGTCAGTGATGGTGCTTTTACCTCTATGTGAATTAGCTAACATTGTACAATGTAATAAGAAATTTGTGATATTTATTTTATATATTGAAATTTAAATGGAGATATTAATTGGTTTATCTGTAATGATTCCGTATACCTGAAAAGGTTCGTTGATGGTGTACAGCTATCGTGTTTTAGTTTTGGTAATTTAGGTCTTTTTTCAATTTAACGATAGTTTGACAGGAAATTTTTTTATAAAGAAACTCGAATCGTTCTGATAGAAAGATATTGTCTTGCTGGACACAGCGTGTTGTATTTCATTCGACTGTGGAGGGAAACATTTGATGTATGTGTGATGATTAATTCCTGCAAAAATCAAAGTGATTTTTTGTGCGGATTGTGTTTAGACTGATCTAGCTGTCACCCATTGACTCTCCAGAGATTTGGTAAGTCCTCTTGACTTTTAGAGTACTGCTACTTGAAGAAAATGCAGGTTCTGTAATACACCATCGCTGCAGACCATCAGAGGAGGACTCCGTAAGAACTTTATGAAAGTGAATGAAGAACGTGTAACATTGAAGGTGCATGTCTGGAATTGAGGAGAAACTCGGAATTCTCTCACAGAACACCACATATATAATACAAAATTGCAAACTATGAGAGAAAGTCCAGACAAATGTGTGCCGGATCGTCTTGTACTTGTAGACATCCATACCATCGTAACTTATTCTGTCACCCCTAACAATTCTTATTACCTCTTGTATCTAGTTAGTGATGCATAAGTGAATGGAATAACATTTTGGCAATTTTCGATGACCAAATACGTACCGCACATGCTATGTCTCTTAGTATTGAGTTTCATAACAAGTTAAACTGGTTTCGGATTTTTTCTTTATTATTCATCTAATGTATAACTACTGGGAGAGTGACTGAGCAGTTTGTTTTAAGATTGGTGTTTTTCAGTTGTGATTGGTGTTACGTTTTAGAGGGTGTGCAGTTGGCAGTGATGTCTTCTCAAAGACCACTCCCTAATCTCGCATCTGCGGGCAGGTCCAGGAGTCCGCGGCGATACGGCCGCTCCCGCTCCCGATCTCCTCGGCGATCTCGGTCACGATCTCCCAGGTCAGTGGAAACATGGTTAGCGTATCATTTTTTGCATTCAAGTTTCCCTCGTATATATGAAATGATGTTTGGAGTTGAGCTGACGGAAAAGAATGCTCACCGAATTAACACAGCAAAAATAAAATGCTGTTAAGTTCGGGGTTACGTCCTGCATTAATGGACAATAATTTGTCTTTACTACGTTAACTGATTAATGGATGACAATTCAATTTGACCATAAGAAAATTGAAAACGTTTTTGCCTTTCTTTCATGTATCATCAATCTAATGGTGAGAATACGATTAATTTAGTAAACCTAGACGAAATCTTGCTACTGGTTGGGGTACATTTCATTCGAATTGAGTAATCCATGTATTCGGTGAATAAATATTATATTTTTAATTATGAAAGCACGGACTTGCATCTATATCTAACAGTCTCGAACACCTTCGTTGCAAATCGCTCCAGTTACACATGTATCTGTTTTGCGGGAAATCGCAAACGTATATTTCTAAACTTGGCTTGCAGGATGTGCAGTGCGTTGATTTCAATACTTTCGCAGGTATGCCAAGCGCGGCTCTCCGCGCTACGACGACTACCGGCGCCGCAGCGACAGCCCAATTCCTCGACGACGGTCGCGCTCTCGGTCCTAAGCTGAACTGCCCTAGTGCGAGTACGTGTCAGTGTGGTGGTAGTCATGACCGTGCGAAATAAAATTCAGGTCATCAGGGTTCTTCGAAAGCTTTTATCATGCACTTGAATCGCAGAAAATACGAGAACATTGACGGCATTTGTCAAAGATGGAGTAAAAATGGCTTGAGTGCTAAAAATATTTTGATTGAAGGTTTTCTGTTTCGATTTGTAGCGCTTGAGACTGGGAGTCAACGAGAAAGTGATTAAGAACTGGAGAGAAAATTTGCGAGCGTCGGATTAATTTTTGCTGCTGTGAGATTAACTGTTTTATTGAGTGAGAAATGAAGTGGGTTATTAAATGACTGGATTGATGAGTAGTCAGGCCGTTAGTGGAGAACGAATATGCTGAGCCTAGTTAAGCAGTGCTGAAGTGGTAGGAGGGTGGGTGAGGTGTTCTCAAGACGGTTGTGCACTGAGTAAGGCGAACGCTTGAGCATTTTACGGATGTTGATTGAAACAGCAGATATTAACATCAATATTGAAAACGAAAATGGACACGTCCGTTGAATAATGATGAAATGTAAAGATTATTTATCATTGTAATGTCTGGTACATAAGATCACTTCGAAGACACGATTGTTTGTTGAATCAGTTAATTTTGTAATCGTATGATTGGGGCACATAACGAAACCATTTGTTCAACGTGAAATAATGCTGCGTTTGAAGTAAATTGTCATCTAGGTGTGTGTATCCATTTCGAAAATGAATGAGAGCGTAGGTTGAAATGGTAGTATCGGAGGTAAGGTTAAAACAGACTGGATGAGTGTTCTAGAAAAAAACATTAGGTAAAAGCTCATTTTCCTGAGATAAAGAGATAATGTGCCAGATGTAGAAAGAAGTGAGAATATTATGTCGTAGACTTTGGGAAAAATACGGATTTGCGTAAGGTGAAGTCCAAGTGCGAACTCTATGGATGCCTCAGATCACTTTCATTTCGAAGGTAGAGTTGTGATCAAGTGTATCGTGGCCACTGACGCGAGAAAAATGCAAGCTGTAGATAAATATTGAGCTGATAAAGTTTTGATTCTACAAATATTATCGTTTGTCTGTAGTTGTGGTTGAAAATACAGTGGAAAATTCTTACTATAGTTCTTGTAAAACATTACAGCGCTCTTAAATGATGTAAAGAAAACTTGTGTTTGAATCAGGATCAATTCTGTAACTGTGAAGTCATTAATCTGTTTCTGATAGCTTTTAATTTACAGGGTCTGTCATAAAACGTGTGCTTAATAGGACACATTCTCTTTTCTTTTCAGTTGAGGTTGAGGCTCATCACTAACTCATCCTCGACTCTGAAATTTGGGTGCAGTCATTGACGAGCTCGTGTGAATAAGGAGGAGTCCAGCGGAGCTACTGATGTCACCTGATCCTTGATCCGTTCTATGTATAATGACGTCGGTTCGCAGTAAACCTTTCCAAGTTCAACTATGTAGCCTAGTTTTTACTTCTGTAGGGAAACTTCCCAATGTTTCTTTAGTTTCTCTTTGAATTAAGCCTTGCAATTCCGAGTTACTTCTTTGTGGTGTTTTTGCTGGCTTTGGGGTGTGAGGCGCAGCAAGGGATTACAGACCAAGTTGTGTTTAGGGGTTAGGAATCCCGCAAGCTTGGTTCCTCCGTAATTGTATCGTGGTCACCCACTAGGTGTCGTGCCGTACAAGCGCATGGATCATGCTTCTTGCAACGCTCATGAAAAAATGAAGTTGGACAACAGGATGTAAGAGAACAGTCCATGTGCAGACGTATGGGGATCGTGATGGACATTGCGCTCTAATGAACGCATTTGCGTCCGAATCTCGTCTTGTGTGTACAGGCGTTGAAGTTGAGCGGACGCAATTTCAGATTTGGAGGGGTTTATTCTTCTCGTTTGATTAACTATAGTTCCGTTGAATATTGTATAATTAGTGATTAGATGCCTACTTATCGAAAGTGGAGGTATTCGACATTTTGAGGCTTTTTGTTTTTCTTACTCTTCGTAAACAACTGACGTTCTAGTCGCGCAATGTCATTGTGAGAGTAAAGAATTAAAATTGATCTTCCACCGCGCTTTGTTTTCTGTTTTAACACTATTTAACACCAATTTATTGCAGTTCATTCGGAGGCGCATGTGAACGTTCCGTGTCAAATTGCACATCCAGTGCGCCTCAAAATTGTAAAAATGCATTCTGCCTCCCGCTTCAGTTAAGCATACACACCTGCTGTGTATTGACTCGTTTAAGAATAGAAATTTAGTGTACTGCTTCTCTAACAATAGACTCTTCACACCTCATATTTTTTTGCCACATACCTGCACTGCCCTCTGCTATTTAATAATACAGCTTGTAGTGTTTCACATGAAATATAATATTTCTAATTCATGATACCGAATAACTCGATGTGTTGTCTTATTACTTCATTCATCCGCTCCATATTCATCTTTGTTTTCGAGCCCTTTACCGATATATCTTACTCATTAAATTGACTAAATCATCGGTTCTTTAACTTTTTATGATAGTGTTACAATAGAATACTTCTTCGAATTAACTTACTATGCATTTTAAAAAGTAAAAACCAAATTCTGAATGACTATTGATCACTTTATCAGGAATAATTCTTGAGATTTGGAGGTCACACGTGTGAAGCGTATAACCTTTTATGAGAGCAGACGTGCTGCAATGCTCAGAATACTTTTTGCATTTGAAGATTAGACGATTACCTTTCAGTGACCTACACCCACAGTATTTGTGTACACTTGCCTTCTATAGGGGCTGAGGAATTAAAATGACCTGTAAGCTGACAGAGTAATTGACATAAGTTGATTCGAGGTGGACAGAAAGCTTCGTCTTTGCATTTTTAGGCTCACTGGGACGTCTGACTGTTCGCTGTCGCAGTTGAATTGTGACACACAGCATAATAGACTTTGAAAGTGAAAGCTGTGAAAGTTTTCTTTAAAATTCTCAGAAATTGTTAACTTTTACATTTACGGTGAAAACGGTGTGTCACAATTTGAACTATCGATGAACCAGCAGGTCTCAAATATGAGGGGGCGACTTGACACTGCGCACTGAAATTGACATTTATCATGTTCTTTCGTAAGTGGAAAAAATTGTTCCGGTACACTGAGGAATTTTTAAGCTGTTGAAGTAATGTCTTGTTTGCAATTTTGCGATGTTTCCCAAGTCGACGTTCTTCTTATCTAAGCTCTTGTCAGTCTTGCCTGCCACCGAATCCGATCGCATTATGGAGATGCTGTCACTGATGGTATCGCAAACTACCAAGTTATTCCATTGGCCTAGTAGCCGGTCTCTTTTAAGAGAGGTCTTATCATCTTGTACTTGTTTAATTGTGCCCTTGTAAACACGCGCCCGTACTTGTTAATTGACTTCAAGAGAATCTTATGAACCTTGCATGATTTTTCATGAAAAGTGTCAGACCCGAAGTGAGTTTCGTCTCTTTATTCGTGATAAATTAAATTACTTGAACGATAAACTATTTATTTCTATTTAAAATTATTTGAGTTAAATTTCTGAGTGAACTGGTTTTAGGCTTATAAATAAACCTTGGTATTATTCTTTTCAATATATCCTGGCATTATGCTTATATACCATTGGGACATAGGGAGAGATGAGGGAGCAAAACAATCCATATAAGATTGGAGAACAATAGCCACGATTTATTTGTCTGCACTATGTCATTTTCTGTCGACTTCATTTTTTTAATTCTCGTATTTTTTCTTCATCTTCGGATGTTCAAACCATTCACGAACTCAACACTGTATCCCATATTACACATGGCTTACCACAGACTTCTGTCGTGTCTCATTTCTCACTCGTGTAAACCGTGTCTCTCGTGCCGTACTTCTCAAGCACCTGACCATCAGTTCTGTAATTAAGATTATAACTGTGATTTTTCTCTCGGCCGTGCTCACGCCAAGACCCGTGCGCTTTACCTCCCATCAGGTACTTTCAGTGAGTCATCCCCCTTGTATAGTATTTGTCTCCGTTCGTCTTTCCTCCTTCAGCGATACCACGATACATGTCAATCGACTTCAAATTCATTCCTCGAGCATTTTTTTCTTTGAACACCTCATATCAATGGCCCTCTTTTTAGTATCAATTTCATTTTATTGCTCATCTATTCTAATTTAGAAACTAATATCATGCTACTAATACCATTCTAAGAACAAAGTATTAACCATAGCGGCGTCTCACAACCCTGTCTCAATCCCCTTTGAATCGGACACATTTGCTCGTCGCATTCAAGATTGTGACTCAATCGAAACTGATTGTGTGAAATCTACTTCCAGTGACGTGCTACCCTCCCGTGGCCTAGTGACGGTATCATGGCTTCTTTGTTGGTTCTAACCGTCTAAAATGCATTATTTTTTGTTCAATACGTAATTGGACACCTAACTGCACACGGACTCGTCTGATTCACTCTGCTTCATTATAACGCTCTTTGCACCATTTTTAATTATACCCCTTTGCGTTTCAAAATATTTTTCGTCAAGGACACAGCAAACTTAAACATCTTGAACTTTACGCTACGTGTACAGGCTTCTAATTTCATCCCTCATGAAAAGAATACCACCAGCACTCCACCGCTAAAACAATACTACACCTGCTGGACGGTTATGTTGTTTCACCACCTTTCGGACACGCACTGTTATATTGATTCTGTAACGACGTACTACGATGCAATTCGGCCAAGATTTTCTTGTTACGTAAAATATCTGTAAGCAGGTTAGAATTCGTTCCCAATTTATTCTCCCGTAGAGGTCGTTCTCGGTTGCTTAATGTGGAGTACATCAAAAGAAATAACAATTTTGTGGGATTAGGCTGTAGTAAAATTAGGTTCGATAACTAGCCAAATAAAATTTTCTGTAATATATTAGATAAAGATGGTATTTCTTGAAATTATTCGTCGTAATTGGTTCTGCGAGAAACATAGGGCTAGAAAAGACAGGGTCAACTTTAATTTACTCAACTATGTGCATATAAAAATATGTGAGTTGCAAGCGCGTGGTGCCAGTTCTTAATTTATGCGGTGAAAATTTGATATTGATACTAACATTTGCTTAGCTAGCGAAGCATTCCCGAACCCTTTGTCGTTTATCTCTTTTTTATCAGGTTTGAAAAATTCAACCTAAAAATAAATCTTAATACGCGATTCATTGAAAATAAAGCTCATCTTAGTACGACCATCATGCTGTCACAATCGCCCTTCAAACGCCAAGTTCACCCATTGTTTCTGTTCTAGCTTAAAATACACATCATGATTTCGTCGCGTGTTTAATTATCAATAGCACGAAGGTTCCCAAAATATTGAATTAGAGACACGCAAAACCGCCCTGAAACCGTCAAATTGGCTTCAACAGTAGTCCTTCGTCCATTGAGTGGCACCTACCGAGGACTCTAAATGCGCCGAGTTTCAAGAAATAACTCATGTTTTCATTAGAACTGTACACAATGAGTAGATATGTATAGTGCCTTAGGATGAGAGCGCAAGTAGGAAAAGCAACATGCACAAATATTCCGTAGTTCCTCGTTAGAGGTGAGGCAAGCAGATAAGAAATTGAGTTAACATGCCTACTCTGGAAACATGGAAGCCACAGCTTCTTTCAATCTTACTATTTTCATAAACGCAGCAATAGAAATTGCAAATTTGGCATCACTCTTATCGTTATTTAAAATTAGCTTCCTACTTTGGGGTTCAATAACAAAAATCATACAGCTTTTGAGGAAAGTTTGTATGAATAGAGAATCCTAAGTCATAAGCAATAGCAAAAAATAACTCCAGTAGCAATTAATTCTCTCATTTACGCGAATGAAGCATCGCAGCTGGTCTTTGATTAGGCCAACATATGCAGGTGAACATATGCTTGAACCTACAAGATGATGACCTTCGAGTTCAAGTTAAGTCATTTGAGGGGATTCGCTTTGCAAAAATCTTGAAATAATTCTCTATCCGCAAGAGGACGGTGGCAGCGTTTCAGTTCACACGGCTGGTAAAATCGGCAGAGTAAGTATCTCAGAAACGAAACAACAAAATAAGAAGTGCTAAGTACCTCACCATATGAGATCTATGGTTGGGTGCTCATCAGGACCTCTTCCAGCAGTAGCGCGGAGGGTAGCGAAGAATCCCTTGTAATGAGTGTCTCAATTTATTACTTCCTCTGGTTGAAAACAGTTGGCGCATAATTTTTGTCGTTATGCTGTAAACGGTGGACTTTCTTCTTCATCGGACGACCTTACTAAAAATTTTTGCCAAGTTCAAACTACAATGTTTGTTCCAATATGTTTGATAGCACCACGTTGTGGCACACGATCTTTAGATCTCTCTAGTGGTTCTTGAAAAACTGAGTTGGCTAATTTGGATTAATTCGTTCCTAGTTGGTTAGTTTGGGGTTTTCACGCTTTTGTTTCCTTTCAACATTATTTTCATTTTCCAAATTAATTTAGTCGGGGTGGATAATTTTTAAAAAATCGTTATATATCCTCTGATAGAAACACGACTTTTATTTATCTACATATTTTAAACGAAACTGAAATTTTTCAACATATGCTGTCTGTAGACTGAGTTTTATCCCACTCGCAAAATGAGTTGTCATCGAAACACTAAAAACCGGACTGTTTTTTTACTGTGCATCGCTTGTTTCCGACCAGAGGGAGTATGACGTACTAAAAACCTTGATAGTGAAAACAACTCAGACATTGTATTTTTGCTCCGAGAGAACCCAAGTCTCCTATGATCACTAAAAGATGATCATGCTGCCACTCGGTCCATCCTAGGAGGCCATTACACGAATAACAACAATTTTTATACGACTAAGCTTACCTCTGAAGTCGATCAATCTTATTCTATTGATCTGTAAATCTTAAATATTTCCCTACACGACATATGATTATGATAAAATATGAAGCATCACAGAAGCAGCTCAAACGTTTGTACACAATTTCGCAACTAGAAGCGTACATAATTTCATACACAATTTTTCTCCCACGTTGAAATTACCAATACAGATATTCATATTTCTACAGCACTTTCCCCGTACACCCTAACTACGTCGAGGTTTGACTTGGCGTTACTGTAATTTATGCGCAAAATCTGACGGATGACGCATGAGTTGACACGAAATTGTTCGTTACCGTCAAGCCAAATGACTCTGGGCAAAATATACGCGTCTCTGAGACATAAATCATGGATAGGAGTTGAGCGAATAATGGCAACGTGGGTATGATCTTCAGGTACTAAATTTAAGACAAAAGTTTGAAGAAGAAAACTTGCTCTTACCATCGACAGATGATGTAGTCACAGGATTACACGTATCAGTCGTATCCAAATATAAAATTTCGATAAATATCGACACCACTTGCTAATTCTAGGACATCAGTTTCTGAGCGGAAATGAATACATTTACATCAATACGAAGTACATCTTAAATTTAGAAACTCAAATACAACAAATTTTCCATCAGCAATGCAGTTCAACTGAAATGTATGGTATTAATTTCATTTTAGGGTTAATTATACTTACAAAGTATTTTGCACACCCTGAATACCCAGCCGAACAAACACTAAGGCAAAAACTACAACTCAGAAACTTGTCTGTGAATTTTCGGTGTGTTTACAAGTCCAATTAAACGTGATCTCTCTAGCACGACAAAATTCACTCTATCAAGTAATGAAAATTCAATGTTTGTTGTTAATACAAATGTTCAGGTTAGAGTCACAAAGGGTTTACCATCACAGTTAGGAATGATACGAAAGAATCGAAAAGAGCAGACTCGTTAAATGAAATGTCTGTAAAAGATACTCAATAGCTCAGTAAATATGCAGTAGCTAAATTTTTTTGATGAATCTGGAAACTGAAGTAGAACCATCTAGCCCGCCAGTACTAACCCCTCAACTAACTCGGGGAACAACTGCACATACTCTGTGCGACTATCAAGTTGGAAAATTTTGAGTCAGTCATACGAAGACCTGACATTCAATAAAGGTATGTCTCGTCTGTATAGTACCTGACTGAAATATCTTCGAAGCAAAATATGTACATCAAACCATGTTATTTATGACGGTGTAGTTTAATCGAATTATTTGAAGAGAAAATGACGAAATCTTAAAAAAAGATAGGCTAACTTAACAAAAAAAAAACGGAGTCCTTATCCAATGCACATTATCATGAGCACCAAGTAAATTATGGAGTAAAAAACAACTTATAAAAGTGTTTGCAACAATGACGGTAACATCACGAGTACAATACTCGTAAGACATGCGAGTCGTAGAGATTGCAATGACTTCGAAATTCAGGGACAATCTAATCAGAAGTTCCTGAACAATATTAGTTGAACACTCAAATTAAAATTAAAGTGTATTCACTGCATATATGTAATTTTTCACATGCCTCATGAGGTGAATATTCACGACAACACCGGAGGACTCGATTTAGGATGTCCATAATTCTGGTCACTCATCGACCATGAGTGCAGTACAAATGCCTCAGCTTGCAAGTCCATACTTCTACAAATACGGCCAACACGGAAACTACTCAACAAACACATCAAGCACGTATTTAATCTGAACTACTTTTGAACACTGTAATTCTCGCATATCTTCCTTTTATTTCCAGTATTCTGTACTTAGCTTTGATCGGTAATAAATTTCCGCCGCAGGTACATGGGAATGGAATGGTTTACCGTAGAAAATTGAGCATTCACGTTACGTTATCGTGCCCTTAACTTTTTTGAAGCTCATATTTTGTGGTAAGGGCCACAGCAACCCCTGGAGAAAAACCTAAACCCGTGGAATGACATCGGTTATTTTCTCAATGAAACTATTTTAGGTCGCGAGGCATAGTAAGATATAAGTAAAATAACAGAAGCAAAGTGATTTTTATGCTGAGAATCGTACCAAGTCTTAACCGCAACGCCTTGAAGAACAGACAAGCATCAAAAATATTATAGAAAATGAAGTACAAAAGTTCACAGGCACGACTCGACTGTGTATCGATTTCCATCATTTCTCAATTCCGTAGTAACAGCGTAGCACTGTTACTCTGTTTAATTTACGTAGAACATCGAACATATCAAGCAAAAAATGGCCGAAGGCTTTTACATTTCTCTCACCCTAGCGCTAAGTCGCTCTGTTGAGCCCCACCCAGTGGAACTAAGGTGTCAGAATTGAAGCTGCGCTTGCGCCGCTCATCATAATCTGAACGCAGATGAGCTTCAAAGAACTTGAAATGCAGGGAAAATTTTTCCCTACGCTGTATGCAATTCCAGAGTTATCTAAAGTACCGATAAGATCAACCTGTCTGACTTAATACAACAAAATATTGGTGCACAATTCATAACGAGTTTAAATGATGCTCATCGGTTTACCAGTAGATTTGTGGAGCGTCTTTGTGAAATTCCAAGAAATCGAATACCTAAGAAAGGAAACAAATTCTCTAAATACGCGCGCGTTCAACAAACATTTAGCCGGAAAAAAGTTGAACTTGAGGAAAAATTCAACAGTTTCTGTTGTTGATGCCTCAATTTTGTACTATGTGATTAGGGACAGAGGCTGATATTTTTATTACAAGAAAATCTGCATTTAAAAGCTGATGCGGCAGTAAATTACCAAAAATATTACTTGCAGTTGATGCAGTTGATGATAAATGTCAGTTCACAAACAAGCAGAATTTATGTCCTAATCAGGCTGAACCACATCTTTTCTCCTCGGAACAGCTTACAGTTCACTCGGTTCCGACTCGGATCAACACTTAACTAAGGTGACATACCACGCTCACAGCTATGAGGGACACTAGTCACACGTACGTACGATAGTATAACACACCGTGGCTTATGCTAACATGAGAACATCTTTAGACTGCAAGAAAAGATAATTGTGGTTTACAGTTCCCTTGAAAGTTGAATTCATGTAGCAAAAATGGAAAACCTTCAAACTCGCGGTGAGGCTAAACAAATGACATGATATAAAGTAGGACAATCACAGTTGAACAAGAATGATGACGGTACATTACAATCAACATAAAATGATGGCGAGCAAGCACAGTTTTATGGAATGTTTTTACTTTCATCATAGATTCATGAAATTTTAAAGTATTTTTAAGTAAATTACACCACGGGGAATTGAAAATAACGTCATCCGTTGTCATGTCTAATACCATCCGTTGAAAAATTGCTTGCACTAGATGACCATTTTAAACATATTCCCTAAAGATGAGTTATTGACGAAAATTAATTTAATGATTATAAGAAGCCTGTACTAAAGTTGCATTGCTTCTACATGACTTCCGTTTCATTGATACAAATAAGATCTAAAACATCAAACGAAATTACTATTCAATAATAAGCCAGATATATATACATATATATATTTCTCAGAGGTGACGTCGTCACAAAAAATTTATTGCAGGTTCAAGTAAGGCAAAAGTTCGAATGGCGATAAATTTTGAGTATTTCTGCTTTTCCGTAATAAAATTTGCAGAAGCATAGCTATCAGCAGTGATTCTAACACAGCAGGATAAACCCATGAACGTAAGAGCAACGATGCTGTAAAGATCAATCCTCAGTCAATACCAAAAGCAGCGACAACTCAGCAGTGAGCACGTATTTTGAGTCTTTGCATGGAAACCGAAAACACTATGAGAATAAATTACGTCGCAAAGCTCCAGTTAAAAAGTCGTCAGTGAAATTAAGGACCATTGAGAAATGGTTGTTACCATTTATAATATACAATAAACTTTGAGTTAGCCATCATCAAGAAATATCAACATGCCTAAATAAGGAATCGTATAATGGAAGCAAAATATCTAAACTTTCACAACAGTAGAATACTATGCATTCGGTCGCCAGGATACATGGCTAGGAAAGGACGGAGGAGAAGGCGGATGAGGCAATGGTAGGTCTCATGGTAAAGGAAGAAGGAGCGCTAAAATGGGTGGCCCGAGTAGTGGGCAAACTTGAACTCACTTATTTATCGATAACGACAAGAAAAAATTAATGCTAATCAACGAACATTCCGAACAAGTCTAAAGAGACTATGAATCAAGCGAATGACATCATTAACATTGTCTTTCTTAAAAAAAACGAAAAAAACTTCCAATCCAAAGCAAACACAAAGCAACCACACAGCGACCTTAAGTAACCGACCCTTGCGACGATGAGTGAATAGGATGACAAGTTATAAGGTATCCCGTTAAAATATGGTATCCTAATTTAAAATACGGAATCCTACAAAAAAATTAACCGTGCTTTGAAGTGGTATTACTCAAAAACTATTGTAGATAACCCAGTTTTATAAAAACCTGTTCGTGGATTAACTATCCATCTATCTAATTTAAAAATTTCACTTCATTCCTTTGTATGGTATAGATACAGTAATATTTTTAGTGGAGGCTACCAACTACGCATTTATGCAAGGGTGTTAAATGGTTTACAATCAGGTTAAAGTACAAAACATTTAATCGCTTAAAAGTGAATCAGCAAACGTCAAAAAGTAAATGTTTATAGAGATGCTCTAAACACTGACTCCCATCACGTGTCTTCCATTTAAGTTCTTGATCATGCGGATCACACATCAAGTCAATGAACTCAAAGCCAATCCATAAATAGCAAGGAAAGTCGCGAGAGCAATGCGATCACAAGCTCTGTTGGGGTTTAACATAAATGGTGGACACGTGGAGGGAAAAGTTGTTAGTAGCGTCATCTCTAAGCATTTATTGTTAGATATTTTATATATTCGTGTCGGCAGGAAAGATTTTCTTCTATACATTGTTTATTAAAGACTAAAGACATTCATTTGTTAACAATTTTTCTATTAGTTTTTCAACTTTTTCTCGCGATAATTTATTGATTTTGCATAAACGTATGATTGATTACCCATTCAATATTTTTATTTAAACATGATTGTAAGTTATTTAATATCCTTGGGCGAAAACGTTTTTAGTAGCCTCCACTAAAAACGTTACTGTATCTTCGTTTAAAACGTAACTGTAGAAGTGTTTCAATTTAGATAAATAAATAGTTGATCGATAGTATGGTTTTTACAAAACTGCATTATCTATAATAATTTTTGAGTGATAGCTGTTCAAGTTATGGTGAACTTTTTTCTGGGACATGGTGCGTATCATGAGAGGAGCGTACCCATTTTATTTTACGTTAATTAATGGATTTTATCTTTCGATATTTAGAAGTAAAGTAGTGATAAATCAATTTGAAAAAGGAGCTTCTTGGGGCTCACTCAAATTCTATTGACGATAGTATTTCGGTACGCAGAACTTGAACAATTCACTTATAAATCAAGCAAGTCGATCATTTCATATTGTGTAAGTTTAATTGTACACTTCATCTTCGACGAATGCAGGATCGAGAACAAATAGTTAGAAATAGACGTTCATGAGAAATATAAATAAAATTTGGGCATGTGACTAAGCACAGCTGGAATACAATATTATTTATATCTCCATTCTATTAGAAATTTATCACATAAAATATTTTAAGAAGGGGAGAGATATGGCTTTTCTCTTACTTGTACATACCTGCCAATGCTACTCCTCTACCACAGGCACTCCCACAACCTGAGAGCTTATCGTACCTCCGGCATCTCTCAAGTTCTTTGTATTTTTTACGACGAATAATACACTCCTATCTTGGTAGGGTGAGAAAAAATTCACCCCTTACAAGTCTTGAGGGACGCACATGTGTTACAAGAAATCTCATTCTACTGAAAATCTACTGTAATCTTAACTAAATCCGCATAAAATTTCACTCAAAAAAATAATTGATTTACGGAAAAGTACTTGCTGTCATAAGTCAAACAAAATCAGTATCCCACGTTCTCTTTTTTACATACGCAATTAATGAAATGAATCAGACGTACACAAAAATCCGTGGCCCAATTTTGAGCAACTGTCTCTCAGCTCAATGCATATCAAAACGCGCAAATTTTGCTCCCCTATTGGACAAGTTGAACCGAGTTCACCAACGCGAAATATCTACTAAAAATAAACTAATTTAACGCATACAAATTTCAGAAATGAATACATACCAGAATTTTTAGAAAATTCTAATATAGAATTTCACATTCCATTGCATCAGAGACCAACGCAGCAAATACAAAATGACGCAAAAATTTATACAGGGACAAATATGCCCTCCTGGTAATCAAAATAGTGATCCAATTAGTTTTCATGAATCTTTCAAGAAAACTGCTTACAAACAGGTGATCGAAACTACACTTCATAAACCAACCACCACAAGGTGTTGGCCAAAACCAGTCAATGCGAAGTGAGTTAAGTTTAAGCTTTATATGAAAATGTAATTACATAGATAGCACCTTCGATACTCACGAACGTTGTGATCTGCACACCAGTAGAGGACGCGCGCCGACGGCAGGACGAACGTTGCTGTCATCAAATTCCTTGTCTATTTTTGTAAATTGTGCCTGCACAGGAGCAGGAATAATTATTTCAGAGAAACAGTGTTTGGAAAGTGGTATGAGATCCCTGACATTTGCCTGAGTTCGGCAGATCACTTAATAATGAGAGTGGTTAACAGTTTCCTACACTCAGTAAGTAGACCAGTGCCAAGCCCACACCCTATGTACAGAAGCCTGAGCGCGTCAGCTTGTGAAAGAATGCAAAACTTCGAAGAATTAATATTCTTTCAAGAGAGGGGAGTTTCTCTGCCAGATGGACTTGTACAGACAGAGTTAATGGAACGGGCTACTCTCATTAGTACGGTACTATGACAGTTGCCTAGGATTTGAAAATCACGGTCAAAATGCGTAATTCAATTTACTTTACTACAGCGATGAAAATAAAATAAATCGAAACTAAGCTTAGGAAAGAGGAACTTCAGTCACTTAATCTTTTAGTCTTAATCTAAATATCTTTCATCTTTTACAATGAAAAATTGTTTTTTCCATGTACTGCTTTTGCAGTTATAAACTTTGTATTCATCTACACATACGAAATGAACTAGTTAATTTACCAAATTCCAATCTCACCAAGGGGCAAACTAGCTCCCACCGAAAAAAAAGCGAATCTAAACGGGCCACCGATCACTTGCTTAAACATCCACCCTTGCTCCACCCTTCACACGCGCATAAATGTCCACAGCAGAAATGAACAACAGCCCCATGGAAACTCAACGCACGGTAGCGCGACAGAGCGTTATTATTTTTACCGCGTCTCAGACGATCTTGAGTGTGGTGGTGCTGGAGTCACGGTGGCAGCGCGGCAGAGGCAGCAGCAGCTGCAGCAGCCAGTACCTGCCGAACACGTGCACGAAGTTGTGGGTCGCCGCCCTGTGCACCATCAAAAGGCCCTGCAATTAACGGCATCCGTCAATACACTAGCTTTAGCATCTCAAGAACATACAATTATTGTCGTCAATAGAAATCATCAGTATTATAAGAAACAACAATTATTGTTGACGCAGGTCAATAGACAGTCATTAGCATTCTCAGAAGCTACCATTATTGTTGACGCAAATCGATACAATCATTAGTATTCTAAGAATCTACAATAATTGTTGACGCAGGTTAATTTAATTGGTTGTATTGACCGCCGTAATGTGAGAACGCACGTACTGTCGCTCCTAACCAAATGTGCGCTAAAGCAACGATAAAATAGTTTTTCTTCCAAATGCGCAAGTGATATCACGCCCCATGATCATTCAATAAGTGTTTTCAATTAAATTATGTGAGAAACATAACGAAGACTGCGTGACAAATCGGAAATAAAAGATTCAATCATCAACTCGAGAGCATCCTTCCCTTAAGATGACCGGTGGTAAGAGAAATGGTCGAGAGAAAAGTGAGAACTTTGTATCTGACTTCGATTTGTTTCTGAACATCGATAAGCTCTCGAAAAAACCAACAAATTGGCCCAATAATTATTGAACGTTTCAATAACGCGATTAAACAATTCAAAAATGAGATTGATTATCTAAAGGCAGAACTTAAACGAATACAAAAATAAGAAGCTAAACAAGAGTGTTATCGAAGAACAAAGCGACAATATAAGTGACCTAGTCCATCCTGTAAACCAGCTTGACGTGAGAAAAACAAAATGATCAACTGGAGAGACGGAAACGTTATTTATTCCCACGGGATTCTCGGGGAAACCAATAGACAGAGGTGGGCAGCGCTACTTTGAAATGTAGCGGCCGCTACA
>VOMN01084434.1:0-18021 GCA_014899125.1 Orchestia grillus
CTCATGGCGCAGTTTCAACGAAACTTCACGCTAATATTTGTGTTGAGTAAACCAGAAACTTAGGATGAATAAAGAACTGCTAAATGGTTGAGCAAAAAGTTGAACGATGGTTCTTCGCAAATATTTGTATTTGATAGAGCAGAAACTAAGGATGACTGAAGTAAATCAAAATACTTTCTTGCGGAATTATTCATTTATAGTGAAATTAGCTCCACGTAATATGATATTTGAATTTGCATCAATTTTACGTAATAATATATACAGCAGGAGAAGATGCTATGCACGTACAAGGGCAGTAACAGTACATATGCACAAATAACATAACAGTATATGTATAAGAACGCACGCAGATGCAGCATCAGTGACATAAGTTATGGCAGTGACATAAGAGTTATGGCAAATACATGAGAGTTATGGCAGTGACGTAAGAGCTATAGTAACATAAAAGATACAAAAGTATCAGCATGCACACATCAGCAACATCCGCCACTGTACAGTCGAGGTGAGGCCTCGACCCATCGTGATCCGTCGGCGTACATAAATCCTGAGCCAGCGGCAGCAGCAGCAGTGGCAGCAGCAGTGGCAGTAGTTAGCAGTAGCAAAAGCAGTTATCAACAACAGCAGTACCAGTATCAGCACCAGTACCAGCACCAGCAGCAGCACCAGCAATGCTCTCAGACTATCACTACGCCCCAGTCCTTGGCGCGCTCTTCTATTGTGGCAAAATCATCGATCCCAATACACCAAATATACTTTTCGCGTGAAGATACCATGCGGCTCAAGTTGAACGATAACTCCGTCATCAGTTCAACTCATCACTGGCATCGTTTGAATCGCACGTACTTTCTTGAAACACTCGCACTTCACGGCCAGTCAGAAAACTGTCTCATTTAAACCCAAAAGACTCTCCAGCGAACCATAGAAATTAGTACAGTCATACAAATTAAAAATAAAATTCACAACGAGTAGATTCTTACGCCTCGCGTAGGCAACCTACAGGGCTATTAACGTAGATGAAATTATGTACAAAATTTTCAAACTTCGTTCGACAAAATGCTTTTTGTCTCAAGAATATCGCCAGCTTTCTTTTTTTTGCACTCTACTTACAAAAAGTAAGCCACTGCACTCCGGAAAATCATTTAGCAGAGCAACCAGTCTACACTCTGTGGAAAAACCGCCCCTCAAGAAAAACTTACCATGTGCGATGAGCTACAAAATTGTAACGGTCATGTATTGAACCAGGAATGGCGCATCACAGCGCCATGTGGTAAAAGAAAAAATGCATGCAGTGTATGGGAACTAAAAGCATGACGCAACGGCTGAAATACTATGACAATAAACGCACACAGCACACACGCTTTCACTCTGGAATATTGAGCTCGAAGTACGGTAATGACGCAATATCCGAAGTACGGGTGTACATTCTCCATACACGCTGGCGTATTGGAACCAAAGTAATTGTGTAGTAGCCCGAACACTCGAAGGATAAATGCACTACTGAGATTAAAGGAAAGATCTGTTCAACCTTGACAGGCTGATACGCAGGCCAAGAAAAACGTAGCACACGATGTGTTTAAGGCACAGCAGTGTAGAACGAAACCATGCACTCTACCTTATTCAAAATTAGCGCAGCTGCGCGGTAGGCTTTAGGCCGTTCTTCGAAGCGATGGTAGTTCTCTGACGTATTCTGGCAGTTTTGCGCAGATTATCTCTATGGGCGAGAAATTGGCTAGTGACTACTCGCAGTTCTCGGCAGTAACGTTCTAAAGCGGACATAACGACCGCCCCACTGCGCTGCTGGCCAGTGAACTCTGCGAAATTAACAGCAAAGATTCTTAGTTGGGTACAGGGAGCAGAGACAGGTCTTCCGAGATGACTTATGGATATGGACCTAAGTCTCTGAGCAGATTAAAGCTCATTTGCTAAGACAACATAGAGACTGTGTATTCTCATGTTAATTATAACGATGATGCAGTCTCGTGTGCAGGGAGAAGTTTAGTGGCTGACTCACGAGTGTGAGATGAGAAGATAAAAGATGAACCGAAATTTTTTAAAGTTGTTCGCGGGGCTAAGACGATACGGCGTAGTATGCAAGCACGGCTGAGCGGTAGGAAATACATAACAGATTAGCTTAAAATTACAAGCTAAAGCTATGCAAAAAATCTTCACTGTAAATCTTGAAGGTGGATTTTGAACGCAGACTTTTCACCAGATTTTAAAGGTAAATTTGAAATGCAGATTCCTAATTGAGAGTGTTGATATAGATTTCCAACGTACTACTCGTGGGTTTATAACTCACTTTTAATCCTTGGAAGACTGAAGATCACATTGGTCTATTTCTTTTAAAGGTACTCCAAATTTGACCATAACAACTTAATGTAGTTAAATTTGCATGAAATCACTCAATGTGTCACTGGCTTTGTACAAACAAGACTGGTTTCCTGTGTGCAGGGCGAGCAAGCGAAGTTTAGACACTTTCTGTTACATCATTAAACATGTTAAATACAACCTTTATAAGAAATATCGATTAAATTTTACCTCAGTTTTACGCTAAATGGACATATGTTTTTTCAAAACATTATTTTCTATACTTTAAATTATGATCAAAATTAGAGAAGCTATTGAAAACTGTATAAGACGGGAAAGAAACTAGGGGAAATTTGTAGACTTCTGAAGCCTCGTATGAGCAGTCAAGGCGGTTATTTACGAGGTCTCGAGACGCCTTAAAGAGGCAGGATCGCACTTGCCAAGAACAAGTACATCAAATCGGTCAGTTAGAACAACCCAACTGAATAAAAACACAAGAAAAAAAATTCGGTGGGATCCAAGAAGTGTTAGGAAATTTCCTTCAGCAGCCTTTATCAACTATGGTACCATATGAAATGTACTGAAGAAAGAGCTAAACCAATCACCCTACAAGAGTGAAGCTCCGCTACTGGTTCAACACACAAAGGCAAAAAGGTTGAGTCGAGCCAAACTGCTTGAAAAACTGAGTGATGAAGCTCAGCCTCCACTGTTGTGGACTGTCGATATATTAAACATGGAGAGGAGAATGTAAATTGCATTGCGCTGTTATTATTTTGAGTAGAAAAGTTATCATTCACTGTGCTGTTCTAAAGTTATTGAAATAAATTTTGGTTTATACTTCGTTTGATCGCCCTGTAGGCTTTTTCGGAAGCGCAGACGCATTTCGCATCCATTTAAAAGCACAGCAGAAATATGTTCCTTGGTCCTCGAATGGTTGAAGAAAGCAGACTTTTCGCTCACGTTCATGAATTATAATGTGCACATAAACTCGTGATTTTCCAGACGAAATGAAAACCTAGAAAACATAAAGGCAAGGAATCATATCCCAAAACACTTCCCAAGCCTAAAGTGATCATTGTGTTCCCTCCTCGTGGTTTACCAACACAGATCGGATGTACAGAGTGACACAGAAAAATTTTATTTTTTTGAATTCGCAGAGGCATCGTAGAAGATCTACAGGACGTAATTTTCAACCCTCAATAACTTGGATAACTGTCTCTAAAAAGCAAGTTGTAGTGGTACAATTGCAGATAATAAAAAACTTTCTTGGATTTTTCACGCTTTCAAGAGTGCTCGTTTATCTGTGTCAGCCTGTATGTACATAAAGCATAGCCGTACTGCCAGCGTTAATTTACGCGCCCAGACACGTAAACCAGGGGAGTCTACGTGCGTTCAATGTGTTCAGTTAAACCTTCCTTTAACGGGCTGATTGGAAGGAGAAACCATTGACTTGAATATTCTGCACGTGACGATTCTGCACTTTCGCCAAGGACATTCAGATCAATGGAAGGTGCCTTGAGGCCAGCAGGTTCTGTCCACTGTGTACAGCGTCCATTAACGTGCGGTGTCCGTAAACGTGCGGTGTCCGTAAACGTGCGGTGTCCGTAAACGAGCGGTGTCCATAAACGAGCTGTTGGACTACGCTGCTCAGTGAGCTAAAGTGGAGGTCTAGACCTTCCAAAGACATAAGAGTTATGGCAGTGGCAGAATTATGGTAGTGACATAAGAGTTATGCCAGTGACATAAGAGCTATCATAAGAATTCTGCCAGTGACATAAGAGTTATGTCAGTGACATAAAAGCTACGACAGTCACGTAAGAGTTCTGGGAGTGACATAAGAGTTACGTCAGTGACATAAAATTGATGGCAGTGGCATTTGAGTAACGGTGGCATCGCTATTATTAAGTTAACACATCATCTCGTCGGCACGGTCCCGGAACAAACCATTAGCCAGGAGAAAAAAATACCATTTTCCGACTAAAAGCGAACAGAAGTAAGGACGAACCATCCTGCACAATTGCCGCTTCCTATTCTACTCATAACGACGAGGTCTTCATGGTCAGCGCACCATCTCCCAAGGGCGCCTGCGTCAGGACAACGCTTCGTACCAACAAACGTTGGAGTGGGCGTTGAAAGGGTGATGGGTAGGCGAATACCTGAGACTTGTGGGAAAGCGTATAAAACGCAAGCAAGTGATGGTAGTGATGCATACAAGTGCTGGCAGTGATGCATGCGAGTGCTGGCAGTGATGCATGCGAGTGCTGGCAGGTCAAGAGTCCCAAATTTTAAAAATGAACTTCCTCACACAACTTCTGAATACTTGAAAATGAAGAAAACTTTAAAACTATATTTCAGTCCCGCACAACTCCTCCCGCCCCATAACCTTCTTAGAATTGGACCATCAAACTTAATTTTCTTTATACCCTGAGACAAAAAAAATTAAAAGCTAAAACGGCTGAACAGCCTTCGTCTTCCTCGAAAGAGGCGTTTCAGAACATTTTCGCGCCGTTAACTGGTATCCAACAAAAAAAATCCTCAATGATTGACCGTCTTTTGTTGGACATGTCAAATGGACTTCGTGAAAAGCTCATGCACGAGAAAAAAAAGACATTCAACTCGCGAACTGCAATCAATTGTGGTCTGAAAAAAGTGACCAGGATTCTTCAACATCCCCGCAATGGGTACGCCATTGTTACGATGTCCTCAGTAGTCCCACTGGGTGGAAAACGTAAGGCTAGCTAAAACTTAGGAAAGCCATTCCGTGATCAAGTCATTTCTCACGAGAATATTTAATAGTTTAGATTAGAAAGCGACACTGAGAACGGGTAACTAATACGACTGCAGTATATAATTTCACAAGCTCTTCAAGGATTTGGCCGAGAACAATTACTACACAAAATTCTAGGTTACTCGCACGACGGAATCTAATTTGTTCCTATCTATAGAACAAAATTCCAAGCTGCTACCCTAAATAATTCGTTCAGATTTCATCCTCTGAGAAACAACGGTCGGCTCGAGCGTAATAACGTCTGGTAACAAAGCAGCTAATGACCAGAAAAAAAAACACATTAATTGCATAATGGTGGGAGCCGACTTCTGGAAGCCTAATTCAAACGAAGCAACTATTTTGACAGAAGCGTGGCGCTTTCTCTAAGGAGTAGCTCTCCTCTTTCAAATGTTTCTCCAAACAAATTGAAAAAGATGCAATCGTGAAATTTAAAAAATTCGACGACGTTCAAAATGAATGGGAACCAGAAATTAAAACCCGATAACCATGACCACTCTCAGACTCATGCGAAGCTAACACTAGTAAAATACAACTAATGAAATACGAACACAACTAAGCAGACATTGTCACTGCAACGCAAAGAATCAGATCCGGAGGTTAAAAAGAAGCAGCACTAATGTAAGTTCAATTTGATTAAAACAGGAATCTGACAGAAAAAACAATACATGCAAGATAATTAAAATCGTGCACACGCAACACGAGCAAAAATTTCGCAATAAATGATCAGCAATTGATAGACAAGCAAATAAGGAAGTAAACAAGATTTCGAAATGATTTTTACTATTTAAGTGTCCATTTCAAGCCTGCGCATGTGTTCTGGAAATGTTAGAATCATGTTAGCGTAATAAAAGACAAGATATATACATATAGATATATATATATACATACAAGTAACGGATGAGATCAGAGGGGAACCACAAATGAGGCATAGAACGTAAAAAATGAGATATATAAACGCAATGTATTAAAAATGCAAAATAGAAAGGGAAACACGAGTAGAACGAAGAATTTAGTTCAAACTACAGCGTAATAACAAAAAAATGCTAAAAAGAACTCCGATAGAAAGTAACAATGAAAACCGTTCGCATGTTAGAACTAGTAAGTCAAGTGGAACGAAAACGAACTGTTCGAATTTAATGCGAGCGCACGAGTTACGGCACATAAATTCTACTAAAAATCACATTACAAAGCAATATCGAGCACCTATTGCCGTGGTTTGTCATTTCGTACGAAATATGTTTGTACGATTTCTTAAGAAATAGGTTTTTCTGCAACGGAAATGGGGCTCCGACGATGCGCCGTGAGCGCCCTACGTCAACAGCAGCCCTACGTTCGCTCAAAAAAATATATATAAACTAAGAGGGACCTTAAAGATCAACATAAAATCATTACAGGGCAGACAAATTAGCCAACTAGCCAGAAACTGAAGAGTGACTTTGCTGTGTTTGAAATTCAAAAGTTACCCTTCAAAATGAAGTGAGAAGTCAGTCAGCAAGCCCGGGACCGTTCCTGAGAGTAGACGGTCTCCAAAATGCAATAATTATAATATAACTCCAGTTTCCTGGGATCAAATGAAACTAAACCAGATGCGACTGACGCAGAACACATGTGACCCATGCGTTATGTGGAGAGAAAGGCAAGGACGTATTAGAACACACGCGCGTGAGCGACGCACATATCGGCCAGAAAAGAGGCACAGTCGTCCCACGCACAGAACACTAGATCGGTTCCAGTAAACTACTGCTCTACAGTCGTCCCTTGCACAGTGCACAAGAGCGGTTTTCACAAACAACCGCTCTACAGTCTAATATCGCACAGTGCTCAAGAGCGGTTTTCACAAACAACCGCTCTACAGTCGTACATCGCATAGAGCGGTATCAACCACACTAAAAAAATCGTGAGGTCGTCATCATGACTCACAGTGCTGAATTTAACTTCAAGTGTTGACTTTCATTTTTAGAGACATGATTACGACTGCATCAGAGGACGTGAAATGAGTCATCTTGACCTACTATAATAGAATATAAACTCACAGAAGTGAATTAATTTTGGAGCAAGCAAAGACTCAGAAATTGAGTCGAATGGACCCAGTTTTTCTTTCTAGTGTAAAGGGAACGTCAATTGGCACGAAAAATATTTGTGCCACGAGAAGCAATTAAACAAAACATGTAATAAGGGGAAAATGAGAAGATAGAGAAATTATTTACTGGAATCAATTTAGTGACCTACTTTAGGCACGCCTGTACAAAAGGCAACGAAGAATTAGCTCAGCAGATGGGAGGGCAATAAGAGCACAATGTGGGCTTAATAGTAGCACAATCAGCGGCGGGGGAAGAGCAGTGGGGAAGAGATGTGGGGAAGGCTGCGCACTGGGCAGGCGTGGGAGGGGCGACCCCGCACATCCGGGACTGCAGGGTCCCAAGTATATCCTATAAATGTTTAGTCTATTAACGCACCTACGCGGACAGCAGCGGGTACTTTTGATGGGACCTACGCGGTGGTCTACGTCAAATCTCAATGATGTTAACAGCCTGGACTGTCGTCCGTTCGACACAGAGGAAACGTTAACAACTTGCTTTGATCTCAGTATTGATGACTTCCTGCTCCGTATTCTATATTATGAAGACAAAGTACACTTAGAACCAAGGATTTCCCAAGGTAAAAGTAACTAACAACGATAGAAAATGACCTATCTCGATGGCTAAATGAGTCAGCCACTTGAAAATTTGTGCTACTTTAACGAGAAAAAAATGGTGCTAACGACTTAACGTCGACGACAGCCCTTCGTTCTAATGATTTGAACATAGAAGAGCCTCAGAGATCACCATGTAAATATTACAGGGCTTCCAGATACGCCAACTAGCCGGAAACTGAAGTGACTTTGCTGTGGTTGGAATTCCTGTTCTATCCTGCGAACTAGAGCGAGTAGCTACAACTGTACAATAAGTGTCTGTGGCGTGAAATTATTTTCATTTAAACGACAGAATCTCTCTCCAACACTACAATATCTAGATAAAATAATTATTTTTATTACAGCCACTGCTGCGGACATGAAAATGATTTTCAACTCATACTGGGGCCTGCAGCGACGACTAGCGAGTTCAAAACTAGTGCTGCTGCCTAGGTTACATTGATTTTTTGCGTATTAAAGCACTAAAGTATAGGTGAAACAAATATAATTCGAATTGAAGGCTACATGAAATTAGCATAATTTTTGCCAGTGTTGACGCCCAAAAGAAATTTTAGTAAAATCCTCTAGAATGGCCAGCACGAACCAAAACTACAACCACAAGGCACAGCGTAACACACCTCGTCTAACTTCGAAAATAATATATAATGAATATCATTAGAGCCATTTTCTCCTACGGAAGATCGTAACGATTATAAGAAACCAGTTTGTCATTTATGAAAAAAAAAGTTTCTCGGTTCTTTTCGGTTTTTCTTCTTTTCAGTATTCAACTTTTTGGCTCGTAAGGTTTAGTCGCCACGTATGATACAGGAGGAGCTCAATCGCTTCTACAGCCAAATCTCACTCGGATAAATCTTAATAACCAAACGCTAGCCAAATCTTCACCAGATCGCAACCACAATGGCTCAAGCCGATCGGTTGGTAGGTATACAACACTTCTATCGAACAGAACAACAGGCAGACGTGATGATAATTTCAATAATATAATAGAAATAATCACTATAATGATAGTGACATTAATGCGGACATTAATGATTAATGGTAATAAATTCGATATAAAATTGGATCCGAAAAAAGTACGTTTCAGTTTTCTCCCTTCCATTTCAACACAAGTGTCGCTCTGAATAAGTAATAAGTTCGTTTTTTATTCTAGTTTAATTAAACTAGAATAAGAAACGAACTTGAAGTAATCGAACGCTTATAAGCGCTCGATTACACCAAGTAGCAAAATTTAACTTTTGTCTCGTTTTTGGGTCAAAACCATGATGTCCCATTTTTATTGAAACTAAACAAAAGAAAAAATTCATTAACCAATAAATTTTCAAATGTGCCTTTCTTCAATATGATTCCAGTAATAATGTAGTACAAATATAATGTAAAAAGGAAACTTTTAAAGGAATCACGGGCATTTTTTATTGTTCAATAACACTTATGCAGAACACTTCATAGCCGGGTTCGAAAATCATGTTGCCAAGTGTAATGAGACCAACGGACGCCTCCTGCTGCAATACGAGATGCACCAGCATGGAATCAACGCTGTATAGTAAAACACCAGGCGTCTCCTTAAATCAGTAAATTTCTATATTTTTTTGTGCGCAATTTCTCCTGTTTTTACAATGGGAATTTCATTGAAAACATTAAATAACTGGGGAATTTTAGGTAGTTATATAAGAACTGCCCAGTGTTGCTTGCTTGATTGGTTGACTGGTCCTTCCTTCCGTCCGTCCGTCTTTTTGTCACGCTTTTCAGGAATAGATAGAAGAAAATTCCCGGGTCCGTATTCCTAAACTAATAGCGCGACTGTCAGCTAAAGCAATCCGTATCACTGATTTTGAAAATAACATTCTTTCATGTTAGATTTACCGTAAATAAGAGGGCATCTCAAAAAATTGGCATCGTATGTTCCACCATTTTTGGCGTGTAGCGTCCGCTAGTTAAGGAATAAACGGACAGCGAGCGCTTTACCAAATGGCACCTCCGACTGGTTCCCCATTCAAGTTGCCCTGAGGCTTCATCACAAATTCATTCGATGTACTGACAACTGAAACCGTCCTCGTTCGCTAGAGTATTAGAGCGCGGTGTGCATGTCAGTCGATCTCGCCATTACGACTCGGCCCCCAGTTCACAAATGCGCCGAGTTGAATAGGTCGACTAGTGGTTCGCGCTCTGGCTGCGCGGATTGTCGACCATCACAGTCGTGATCCACTGCTGACGGCCGTCTCTAGTACCAAATTAAAAGAAGGGAGGAGAGAGAAATGATTAGAAACGTCCGCCAACCAACTCTAATCGCCACTATCAATCGTTTTCGTTGCGGTTGAACGGTTGCAGTAACAGCTCGCCGGCAGAGCGCTCTGCATCCATCGAATAAATCAGGATAAATTGTTGCTATTAGGGTTGTTAAGCGCCGGAGTTCGTATCAGTGGAGCATATTAGACAAGGTTTCCTCATCTCCTGGTAGATTTGACCATCTTAGAATCATCACCATATCATAAAAATACAATGACTTACATAATGAAAGTAAAATATTCTCGGTAACAGTCTTTCCAAATCTCAGAATAGCAAGGATCAACAATAACAGCATACGCACGCAGTATGGAATGAGGTCGACTTAGATAGCATATATCAGTATCCTTAAACCCTTTCGTAGAAATCCTGGGCACTTCATGTTAACCTGTTACCCGGCAAGAACGAGTTCGCTCGTTTTCAGAAAACTCAAATATTTCAACTTAGTACGAGTCAACTCGTCAAACGTTCCATTTAAAATAAAACAAAGAACTTAATGAATTTACTCGCCCCTTCCTCGACTTTGCTCGGAACAAACCGACCATTCCCGAGTGTACTCGTGCATCTCGGGCAAATGGAGTCGTCTCAAAATTGTGCATTTTCAGGAGAAAACACTGGAGAAGGGGTTAACTTAAACGGAGCATCAGAATGAGATTATAAAACTAGAGCCTTAAAGCAAGAAAATTCTTCCAATACCTGAGGGATGGGACAATTTCTGGCCAATGGATGGTCCAGGTTAGCGTGAACATTCAGGGCTTCGAGCAGGTCTCGCTCTCGGATGCCTCTGGAAGTATTTCAGGCACCTCGTCATAGACCATACCAGTTCGCCGCTTTTTTAAGAATATCGTGTTTAATCTTCATTTTCCTAAAGAAGCACTCCGTCTGAGGTATCGAACGAGGGAACTCATAGAAGATAAAACGCTATCTGTTCAACTACGGAGTCGTACAGAAATAGAAAACCAATAACTCAGTTTTCAAGTTGTCCCCACCTCCACATCTAGTCAACAAGCAATCAACGGCTTTGAACCTCTGCGAGAACTTCGATTTCGGTTTTATTTTGGCTTCTGTCTGTCAATAGATAAAATGTCAGACCAGCCGCGAGATGAGCTGTGCCACAACGAGTTCTAAGAGTCGATCAAAATAGCCTGACGTAAAATGAAAATTCCGTAAGTATGGAGCACTGATCAAAATTGGAGAGGACTCCAACTGGCTTATGCAACTTTCGACCAACCGTTAGCACCCCGGCACAGAGTGGGAGGTCCACACACGAAGAGGTTGTAACTGACGTATCAAAGAAACCGGAAGAGTTGGGATTGTAAAGCTTGTGAGCAGACAAAAGAAGTCTGATAATCACAGAAACTACATTGATTATTTCATTTAACAAAATGTAAGATTTGATCACTCGTTTTCTTTATTTAGAATCCGAACAGAACTAAGAGGATAACCTGATGAGTTTCACTGAATTAAATTATCCCGTAACCTACTGCATCTATTCAAAATAACAGGCTTCGTATGCTCAGCATTATCAAACTGCAGAAATTCTAATCTCCACAGTTTGACATCCATTTCAAGAATAAAGGTCGCCAAATTTCAGTGTGGGACGTTGAGTAAGTACATTTGTAAAATTGCAGCATGGGGTGCTAAAGCCATTCGTACAACTACATACGTCAGATTTTACCGCATTCATAAACACTTTGACTACGATTCTCCACACAGGTAAAGTTACATGCCGACAAATATCTCTGCTATGAACTTAAAATTGAAGGTTTTTGGTTTCACAAATTTGGTAACCCTATTAATTTTCTTTCTAATTAGAACTAGCTTATTCGATTGATGAACACAAATTGGACGAAAACTTGCAAATTTGTATTTGTATGTGATAGAGCTTTGGTTACATTAGGTTAGGTTAGAATTAGTTAGATGATCGTGTGTACGTACCATGCATGACCCACTTCGGAGGCAAAGTGTTAAACTCCAATGGGAGGCTTTACCTCAGTCGTAGAACTACAAGACAATAAATCATCACATTCGTAAAGCTAAAACACGAGACTTTACCTAGTTTGCATAACTGCAGCATGAGGCGCCTTAACCCATTCGCAGAATGACAGAAAGGGTTTTTCAACATTGGACAGAATTGCAGGAAGTCCAAGGGCTGCTGGAACAGATCCTATCAACCTTTATAGGGCTGCAATCTCGGCAACTGCACAGAGGAAAGGTCCCAGGACACCAGGCCTCACTTCCACGCAGTCGTTAATCTGTCCATCCATTTAGTTCCACACAGCTGTTTCCATTACAACAAATGCAGCTCGCTACACGAAAAACACGCATAAAAAAGTAGAAAATTCGATGAATATTAGGGATTTTTACAGTAAATTTTTTGAGGGTGTTCATCTTTTAGAGATGACAGAGTTATTTCCTTTTTTAATATCATAACCACAAACGGAAAATGAACACGCGATGAAATCCAGCGTAGTAGAATGGGATAATTCACATTTATTCCAACGTTCATAATGTAAATGCAGCTTAGCTACTCCCAGTTTGGATAACTGTAAGACTAACAGTGATTGCCAACAAAGTCTACGAAAGATGAGGGCTAAGCTAGAAAAACAGAACCAATTTTTAAACACTTAACTCATTGAGAGCTCCTACAGTACTTCGAGCGAACGATCAAGAAAAAGGCTGTGGTAGTCGTACGTGCAAGCCTAGGGCTGGGGCAGCCTAAATATTGCGCGTCTACTGCCTAGGTACGAGTATGACTTTTTGCAAATTAACATCTACTACTTATGAACTGTTCAACTTGTTAATATTTGCGTCATACTCTTCGTATTTAGCATAACGACAGGGGGGAAATATGTTCTTTCATTCAGATCTACAGCACAGGGAAGGTTTTCAACTATTCGGTAAAATTCTAGGCAACAAATTCATAACATTACACAGGATAGAGGTTCATAACACGGGTTTTTTACTTCCTTCATATTTACTCTGTTTCTTCACCGGAATTAATGGTTTTAGTTCTTTTAATTCTTCAAATCCGAGGGTTTTCTATAAACAAGTAAAATATGAATACTGACATACAGGTAAGCCATTACAAAACAGTGGAATGAATTGTTTCATGAGGACATCAGGGCCCCAGTACGCGGGGAACGGGATAAATTTGCTATACGTTTTTGAACTTTGAAGATTAGGACTAAATTTGTTAACGCTGTTTCTCATACAGTCTCAAAGATTTTGTAACTACTCTCCAGCTCTGAAGTAGGACATCCAAGTTTTAAGAAATCTAAAATTTGAACGTCAATTCATAATTCATATTTAACACCGAGGATCTTTAGAAGCGAAATTTCATGCCAGAAAAAGTAATGGTGGCTTTTATAAAATCAGAATGGCTGGATTACACGGACTTGTATACTCAAAAATCAGTGTATCCTGGCTACTCAATCTTGGACAAGGCAATAATCCCAATATAGCCAAAATTTCCACAGAGCAGCTCGTATCAAAATAACGCAGGACCCTTAACTTCAATTGAAGTCACAGTTCTTCTTTTGGCTTCTGGAAGTGATGTGAACGGTTGCAAAAAAACAAAGGTCCCGGTTAATCTTGAGCTGGAGCGTCGTTAGTAATGCACCAATAAAACTAGATTGGTGCGTTAATCTACACCTCTTACACTAGGCCAAAAAAAGTGTGCTATCATACATTTCCTTCAACATAAATTACAAAACCACAATTACTTTTCAGACACGGGTGAAGAACAAAATAATCTCTACCAGTATTGGGAAGAAAAGAACTTCAGGATAAGATTGTTTAACAAAAACAACTGCAGATAATCTCTAAATATTCTAAAGCGTTCAGTAGCGGACGCATTAACGAAAGGTAACGAGGTTCACAACACTACATCGAACTGGTCTGGGTTGCAGTCGCAGGGGGAGTTTAAAATCGCCCAACTGAACACCAGCGAGCAATCATCATTAGGTGTACTTTTACCGGCTTGAGTCGTTCGCATATGTGATGGAAATAAAGGAATTAGAGACTTTACTGCACAAAGACCAACTCGTACGCCATTGCCATGGTGGATGTTTGTAGGCAACTCTCGATAAATTTCCCAAGACACCGAATTTAGTCCCAAAAAAACCATAGCAATTCTCATCACAAGAAGAACGAGAAGCGTGAAATTTTAGTTCAGCTTTAAATTTGAGCTAATTAAAAGGGCGTAGAGGTGCAGTGAGCATTATTTTCTGATATAGTCTGCATTATTTTCTGATGTAGTCACCATTATTTTCTGATGTAGTCTGCATTATTTTCTGATGTAGTGACCATTATTTTCTGATGTAGTTATCATTATTTTCTGATGTAGTTATCATTATTTTCTGATGTAGTTATCATTATTTTCTGATGTAGTTACCATTATTTTGTGATGTAGTTACCATTATTTTGTGATGTAGTTACCATTATTTTGTGATGTAGTTAATATTATTTTGTGGTGTGATTAATATTATTCTATGATGCATAATATTTTGTGGTATAGTTAATAATATTTTGTAATGTAGCTAGTGATATTTTGTGATTTAAACATGGTTTCGGAAGCACCATATCGTTGAAGCCTGGTCACCAGAAAATACCCGATGCGAAGTACGTCCCAACGAAAGATATATGAAACTTTTTTTGGAAAAAACCACCCTGAAAGTTATAATGGAACGATGAGCTGAGCCACAGACATCCCGAACTCGAAGAATTACCATAATAAATTCTTGAATTCGCGGAGTTAATAAAAAGTTTACTGCGCGCTTTTCCAGGCGAAATTTACGCTAAATCGAAGGTAAAAAATTTATAGAAAGTTTCCGCATTGAAACTTCCATGCTTCAAGTCAAATAAAAATACCCAACAACATTTTCGTTTAAAAATGTCAAGGAACGATAATTTACAAAGCGAGGCTTAGAGCGAATTTCACTGGAAAAATAAAAAATAAAACGATTCTTTAGATTGGTTTACGACTAAATTTGTACTCACATTGCTGAGGGTGAGAAAAGAATCATTGAGGGTGAGGTATTGTTCGTTCCAGCCTTCAAGATCGAAGACCCACTGCCCCACCTCATCCGTGACCCTGTTGAGGAGTTTCTTGGGGAGCCTAGCGAGCTCCCCAACCCCCCCACACAGGGCCTCAGCTGCCTCTTCAGGCTTGACTTCGTCAGGCGACAGCGTGATAGCGTGCACGTTGTGAATGCTGCCCTCAGAGCGCGACAGATGGGACGAAGCCAGCGGTGGCGGTTGGATCGTGTTATTCAAGACTATGTTGTCTTCATCTACGATTGTGCAGCGGCGGCCCGCCGACAGGTTATCTTGCGATCGAGATTTCTTCCGGCAGAGGCGCTGGTGTGGCCGATTTTTCTTCTCCCTCCGTGGCCGGATGTTCTGGGGCAGCGCCGCCAGCTGGGACACGAACGAATTTTGCGACGTTGAAAAATAGGACGACGTGGACGCGAGCGACACAGGGACCCTGGACGAGTCGTCTGCTGTGAGGTTGACGAGCTTCTCCTTGGGGGGGTGCATGAGAGGGGCGTCCGTCCACGGGCTGTGCACGCTCAGGGCGGCCACCAGGCCCGTGTCCGCGGGCCATGCGTTTTGCACGCTCAACGAAGGCGGCGCCCCTGTACAGACTTGGTCGTGGTCACCACCAGCAGGAGGCTGCTGCTGCTGTGAGTCCGTGAACAGCAGCGATGAATGCCTCCTTTCATGCGCCCCGTGAGACGGCGCTGTCACGTACGGGAGTGAACTCCTCACAAAATTAGAGGCGGTTGGGACTCTCTTGACCAGCACGTAGCCTTCGTATCGAGCTTGCAGCTTGCGTCTACGGCCACTCATGAAGACGCACGCTGTCTTGCAAGCATCACAATACTGCAATGGATTACTTTTGTTCGAAGACGATATGGAAGGCGAGTCGAGCTTCGCTGACGGAGGGGTGTCCGTCCTAGAAGCGTCGGGACTAGCAACTGGAGGAGGGTCGTCACTAGGCTGTCGCTCCATTGTTCTAAAATAAACTGTTGATAAACAACATAGTACGTCACAAACCATAGGAATGAGCACTGCAGCGCAAAATCACCTAGACTGCTAATTTAGTGCACCGACATTTCGGACGAAGCGTGCCGTTAGAAGAGAGCGCACAGAGCGCGTACTACGCGCACGGCGGCATCGCCATGAGCCTATCACCAAGATGATCACCGCACCCTCTCACTAGCACTGCCAGGCGCATACTGAACTGCTGAACTGCTGAACGAATACAACCGAGATCAGAACGCGACTGCGCGAGTGCTACCACGCTGCTGATCAGCTGCAGCTGAGGTGCAGGAACCGAGCTTCGTTGATCTTAACGGACGCGCGTCACTGGTTTTTTACGCCGTAAATCAGTGGTCTTCAGTGAACTTTGCGAAATGAAAAATAGAACAAATAGAATAGTTTTTTTCGTCATTTAGCATAATTGTAGGGTAACTACTCATGTATTTTCTATCCGTTCTTTACTGATGAAGTACCAGAACTGTTGTATAAAAATTGGATTGGATTTTTTAACTGCTATTTTTTTAGTATGGATTCTTTGAGCCAAAGCATGTCGAGAACGACGTACGTGTCATCTAACGCAGGATACTCCCTGAATAACATTTTTGAACATTCTTGAACATATACTCTGATTTCATATCCTGATTGGATAAAAATGGTACTAACCATGAAATCATTTAGTAGTTATCATTATTCCTATTATATGATAAAATTTTGTTCTAACTCTCAAATATATGTATGCACGAGTGTAAGAGACTTTTCTCTTTGACGCAATATAGATGAATCCAACTTGTTTTCAATCTTTTTTCATCATGCTCACGTCAAGCGAAGACTATCTAAGTGGCTTTACAGTCCCCTAAACTAGAGAAAATTATCCGAGAAAAATACAGAAGATTTAGGAAGTTGATGAAAAATTTCCAACTGGACTACAATCGGTTATCTAAGTTGTGTGAGGATGAGTGTTGGCTTGCTGGAAACAGGCACTGCATGTTCCTGCTTACTTTGGAGCGTCGTTTTCGTACAAAGATGGTTTTTAAACGACGAATTTTTTAACGTTAGGTACTCAGGTTATTGTTTGATTATTGGGATATTTTGCTGCAAAGTTTTCATTTAATGTGCTAGCATACACTAAGCATAATCTAAGGAAAATGTTCTGTTTCTTAGACCTATCTGTAAGAGGTAGAATTTAACGAAACTGAGGAAGAAAGTCATATCATCAGCATTAACAAGCCTTCCCTAAGGAAAAGGAATAATTAAAGTGCACTACGAACAACGGTTCAAAGTAGCAAAATATTTTCGCAAATTTCCGAGGAAAAATCATGCAGGATCCACATCTTAGCCACTGAAAACTTTCCAATCTTTTTCAGAAAGCGTTCAGTAATCGCACAAGTCCCAATCAAGTTTTCTGTAAAGTCCCTAGAAGTATTGCAAGGATTAGCTCCGTAAGCCGCTTTGAACTCTTCTCAATTGTGAAATTTTGCCACCCTATTTTGGTTCATCTTAAATTCTGAAATCGTCATTATTTAAACCTGAAACACCACCTCCCGCAACAGCTATCAGTTACTGTAGACTGTCCAATTTTCTTACATATCGGTGTCGAGATCATCTATCGAATTACAAAAGTGATTTGCATCTTTTCATTGGACATCTCATCTCTAATTGATGCATTACGTTCTTATTTAATTTTTTCATAGTCGTTTTTCCATATCATGTGTCATGTCTGTCATTCACTTTACTCTTGGAATGAGTGATCTTTTTTTTCAAACAACACAAGTTTATACAGTACAATCGTTTACTCATGTCCCACCCTACAAAATTTGTTAAAAACTTTCGAATTATTTGGTGTACTGTATAAACTAAGAAATATATGGCCAACTAATGCGCTAAAAATTTTGTATCATACACTTATTCA
>VOMN01084440.1:0-27243 GCA_014899125.1 Orchestia grillus
TCTTCCCCAGAAATCTATATTCCTTCTCATATTCCGAATTTCATTACATAACTCAGGTGTTGGTAACTCAGGTGTCTTGGTAATTCAGGTGTCTTGGTAACTCAGGTCCTGGTAACTCAAGTCCTGGTAACTCAGGTCTTGGTTACTGAGATAACGTACAGTCATTCTATACAATTTTATTTTGGATTTATTCCGTACACTTGGTTTTAAAGCTGTTCCATTATTCCGTACGCTTGGTTTTAGAACTGTTCCATTATTCCGTACGCTTGGTTTTAGAGCGGTTCCATTATTCCGTACGCTTGGTTTCAGAGCTGTTCCATTATTACGTACGCTTGGTTTTAGAGCTGTTCCATTATTCCGTAAGTTTGGTTTTAAAGCTGTTCCGTTATTCCGTACGCTTGGTCTTAGAGTTGTTCCATCATTCCGTAAGTTTGGTTTTAGAGCTGTTCCATTATTCTGTAAGTTTGGTTTTAGAGTTATTCAATGCCATGCAGTATGCTCTGGTTCTCTTTACTTGATGTACGAAGCGCACGTAAAGAGCTCATCCTCGTTAGTATATGGAAGCTGAACAGCTTTGATAGGCGCTCTCGATATTGGTGATATTTTAAAACTCTTTACATCTTTCTCTTCGGTTAGCGGGATGCATGTAGAGCTCTAAGTTATCCAATATTGTAATGTGTAAAAATTAAAAAAAAATATCAAGAATGTTCGCTTTTCATCATAGAATTAGCAGGGACAGATTTACATAGCCAGACTTTTACATTTACATTTGTAGCCTTACATAAGACTCCTCTATACGCCATTTAAGTACCAGAAAATTATAATCTTTTTATCGTGCAGCATCACTCGTTTCAAATATTGACCTCTGACGAAATTTTTTTCCCAGAAACGTTGAACATGTGGCGGAAAGTGCGTCGTGAATCTCAGCTGAGGTACTTGCACGAAATGCCTCTCCGGCAAATTAACCCTATGCAGGGACACCACGCTATACAGGGACGCCACGCTATACAGGGANACAGGGACATCCCGCTGTACAGGGAGACCACGCTATACAAAGACACGCTATACAGGGACACGCAACACAGGGACACCACAGTCTCGGCTCAATTTCTGGTTGACATTGTTCGACTTATTTACATTTTTTTAGCAGAACTATCGGGACTCTCTTGGAAAACTAGTCAATAAAGCATTATTTGACACAACGCTGACAGATGAACACTCTAGCCGTCAAAACTGGTCGTTGAAAGTGTTAAATACTGAAAGTTAAGTGTAAAATACACAGTTGCATTTTAAATAACTTAGGAGAATATGTGTTCAGGACTCAAAGGCTAATGAGAATGGCATTGACTCTAGCACTCACTCGAGCAGGACGATCCGCTTTGTGAACATCTCACATAACCAAGTGGAGGACACGCACGTCCCCCCTGGACCAGGAGGCCACCACTTGGTCCGCAGCGGGGACTATGTGGTCCTCACCCACCCTGAGACAGGCAGGTCCCTGAGGTCCCACGGCCACAGGGCTCCCATCACTAGACGGCACTTCCAAGTCTGTGGATACGGAGACGTGAGATAATATAATACGGAGATGAAACTAAATGTTGTACCTCTGTTCTACAAAATTTCGTAAAGATGCAGGATGGAATTCTAGAAAAAATTAGACGCAATTTCGTGGATATGTAATATGTAATTCGGTGACGGATGTGTATAGTCTATGTTACCTGATGTGTAAAGCATCAATCGTTTGATTCCAGGATTACGAAGTTGGTCCGTTCGAGACGTGGCAGATCTTGATACCTGGAGCCGCCCCAGGTACTCCACTCGAGCCCCTGCGCTCCGAGTTCATGCTCAAACACTACATGATGGAGTGCTACCTGGCCAACCCAGACAACACTCCTCTGCCCTCCGACTGGTACTCTTTGCTTAGGTTTTTGACTCTTCAACCCTTCCAGCTAGGCTGGTGCATGTGTGCACTTCATCCCTTCCAGCCTGGCTGGTGCATGGGTGCACTTCAACCCTTCCAGCCTGCCTGGTGCATGGGTGCACTTCAACCCTTCCAGCCTGGCTGGTGCATGGGTGCACTAGTCAAGGATTATTGCAAAATTATTGGCACGTAAGCCTTAGCTACAGAATCGCTAGCAGCCCATTTTTCCGCTGCTGTCTTTTAAAAAAATAGCTGTTTTTTCGTACTTTCTTGACGTATTTCGCAGAGCTCATTTTCCAGCAGCGTAGTGGCGCAGTCGCTATGTCCGTTTTAGGAACTTACGTTGCTGTGTTGGATAATTACTGCCGAGATCTGCCGAGGCCCCTTGCCAATTTCTCGCCCATAGAGATAATCTGCGCCAAACTCCCAGAACGTGTCGGAGAACTACCGTCGCTGCGAAAAACTGCCTAAAGTCTCCCGCTGAACGGCGCTAATTTTTATTAGGGTACAACATACTCATACAAAATTTTGGGTAGAAAGAGTTAAGCCCTGAGCTTCAAAACAAATGTTTTCCTTCACGTCCTACGAGAATACTGGCCTATGGAAGCCTGTAGTGAAATTTCATTAGCTAGACTTTCTGAAACGTTGGAGTTAATCTCCTTTCTCTGACTAAAGTTTCATTGTCAACACACGATGACACAATCGTCAAGACGGTGCTACGCTTCGAGAGAAATGAAAAGGAGTCCTCGTATGCCGATGTAGCGGGGGCCCGGGATGTTTGTCTTAAGGGTAGTAATGAATTAGAGTACCTATAGTTGATCGAATAAAAGATCTTATACTTTAAGTGCTTACGTATCGATTTTATATTTATCCGTATTTTCATGCGGTATTGCTTTTTCAGTTATACTTCGAATTAGCCTTTCATCCCTTGCAATTTTTGAAGGTTCTGCCGAACAGAATATTGTTCACATTCCTTTTAACTGTTATTTGCCAAGACTCTCGAATGAAATAATGTACTCGCTACGTCCTAAATATATTTACAAACACTTTCGAATTGAACGATGTTCATGCAACTTTCTGATAGTATATTTGGAGACTCACGCAGCGGTTGTGCAGGGCTTTTCAGACGTCGAAGGAAGTGACCTGCACCAAGAACGCCCTTGCGACCGGCCTGCTCTGGCACCTGTACTGGGTCAACGCTACCAGACGTAAGCAGAGCGCGGAGCTCTTGATTTTTCAACGACCCTATTGCCTATGTGTTGAGGCCGCATATCGCTTCTTACTCAAAACTAACAGCATCCTTGTGAAATGGGACAGTTGTGTCCTTTAGGTAGCTAAAGGGAAGAATGGGGTTCCCTGAATTGTAGACTGAAAATAGGTATCCCGCATCCGCAGTTATGTGACACCTTAGATTTAATAGGGTTCAAACTATGACTAATGAAGTGTTTTGTATATTTTCTATTTCACAATTATGCGGGACGAGTTATTTACTAAAACGGACAATCTGTGAGCTACTCGCCGAAGTACATACTGTTGCTCCCCTTGCATACCTCGTGATTAGCCTCTTGTCATGAACCCCCACACAAGCTCCTTTAGAAGTCCTTGCCTCGGCCTGAAAAAGTGAAGTAGGGCCACAGTTACGAGGATTATGTCGATTATAATTTGGGTTTTTCGTCGCTCGGGCTCAATAGCGACAATGAACTGATTAAAAAACAGATTAAAATAGAATGTGGTTTCAAAAAAGAGTGGCTCATTCTTCGGTTTCTACACGTCCCGTGCCGATGCCGTCGAACACAATCATGCACAGGTACCGGGGTAGACGGGAATTAGGAGGGAAAACACAAGTCAAAGAACTGCTGGTGTATTGAACATTTTTTGTACTGCACTTGAGTAAGCATGATCCAGTTTAACGGAGCCAGCATCTTTTATCAGAGTTAGGCATTAGCATCCGGTAAAACTAAATCATTGGCATTGGCGAAGTGGTATTATTCCGATATCGGTACATGAACCCTAAATGACAATCATCAGCTCTGGAAACATTTACTCGACAACGTTGTTTATTTTTGAACAGGCTGACCTTTACTTTAAAAATTTCCCTCGGTGACAGTGCCCCTGACCCAAAAGCCCTCCGACCACTCGATGGGCCTGTGGGAGAAGGTGGTGGAGCAGCACAAGGCGATGGTGCTGGGCAACCAGGGCCTCAAACCCAAGCTGGACGAACTCCTGCAGTCGGCCAGGCCCTGGATGTGGCCCTTCATGTACAGGGTGACTCTTTTCGCCATCACGTTCTTGTGAATTTTATTCATTCATTCTGCAGAGTACTTGACTTTATGTCTACGTTATTACAGGGGCTTTTGATGATGCTCTCAAGAATGTACCTAAAAATTTCTCCGTGTTAGTGTCGGAGCGATTCTATTGTTCTGCGAAGGGCGTGACTTGTTGTCCCCGTTATTGTTGTTGCGACTATTGCTGTGAAGCATGTACCTGAATTTTAAATAGTAGTGCTACTGCAACTTTTATTAAGGCTGTAGAGTACCTAAATTTTTAGCGATATAATTGTTACTTCTGTTACTTTCATAAGCGCTTTGAAATGCCTGAACGTTTCTCCTTATTAATGCTGTTGTCCTGATTTCTATTAATGCTGTAGAGCTCCAGAGGAACTAACGAGCCTAGCAGCAAATGCTGCACGCAGAAACGAGACGGTAGTCAGACTGAACACTCGGCTCCGCGTCTGGCAGGAACAACATTTTTTCGATCAGATTTCATCGGTCTAACATTGAATCTCACAGTCGTCGCTCCTCCGTCCACCATGAATGTTCAATGAATTGGTTAATTTGGTACGACGAGTTATGGGCAGGACTGGATACGATCCACAACAGCGCTTTTCATCCGTATGTTTACGAAGGAATGTTTTCGAACTGGAGGCAAGATGATTCGATTCTCACCCTTGTTATCGAAGATGATATTTTGGGACTCACATTTGTAGGTGCATGTTATGTTTTTAATAAGACTCGAGAAATTTTTTAGACTTCTGTAATTTTTTCCCAATATAATGCAGTGACTAGTACCATCATAAGGGCCACTGATATCTCGAGGAATTTTTCATAGAATGATATGAAATGAGAGGATTAATTGAGTGATATGACTTGAGAATTTATGGGAAGACAGGGTCTGCAGTTTTGTGGAGTGGTAGGACATAGAGATTTATGGAGGGCTATAGCCCGGGCATTTATGGAGGATTATAGCCTAAGAATTTAGGGAGGGTTATAGCCCGAGGATTTATGGTGGGCTATAACCCGGGAATTTATGGAGCGCTGTATCCAAGAACATACATGCAATAGCATGGAGCTGTGAATTGATAAAGTGAAATGACTCGGGGATTTACGGAGTGAAACGGCATAGGGATTGCTAGCGTGACAAGAGGTGCAGGATTTAAAGACTTTTAATTATGAGCCGTCACGTGCACGCGTATTCCAATTTGTGCAACTTTGCTGGCACTCCAAGTGTCGATCGTTAATAGATTATTTAGAGTTAAGATTATTTCTCGTTGATTTGCATCTCAGCGGTACCTAGGCAATCGCACAAAACATTATTAATTCGACTTATTAGTACTTTATAGTAATGTTTTTTTTTTAGATGTGAACTATACCTTCGCATAAAATAGAGCGCTCCATTTCTTATCAAAGGCTCGTACGAATGAAATGGTTTCTCATCGGTACCTGTGGCGCATTTATCACTTTGTCAAAAATAATATTAATTTTTTGAAAGCTTTCGGCCAGGAGAAAAAGCCCACTTCGCTATTCCAAGTAGAAAATGTGTGTATTTTTTACCCTAACGACCTGCTAAGTTTATTTTCACCTTTTTTTCAGCTCCAGATTCTCGTGACCTATGACAAAAATGATATCGCGGAGCACAGGGAGAACGCACTTCTTGAACAAAATTCTAGAAGCTCTGATCCCAGCAGCTCTGACTCCAGCAGCTCTGACCCCAGCAGCTCTGACCCCAGCAGCTATGATTCCAGCAGCTCTGACCNCAGCTCTGACCTCAGCAGCTCTGACCTCAGCAGCTCTGACCCCAGCAGCTCTAACCCCAACAGCTCTGACCCCAGGAACTCTAACATGGACAATGCAATGAGCAGGAAGAAGGGAAATGACAAGACATGTTCTCCTACAACCTCCATATCAGCGATCGAGAACACCAACATAGTCAACTCATGTGCCGAAGCAGATGTGAATGATTGTACTCAAGTACAATGTCAATCCGACGAGTCCCCGCCTGATTCCGACAAGACTCGGTGTAATTCCGAGGTACTTAGGTCCCCTCCCGAAGCACTAAGTCACAGTCTCAGCTCTGGAAGTCCTAATTCAGGCCCTCACGTAACGGACTCTCGTTCAAAGTCTTCAAAGTCTGACTCCAATTCTGATTCTGAAAATACCTTATCTAGTTTGACAAACCCCAAGTCCGCCGAAGCTGACGATAACTCCTGCTCAACATTTCTTGACTATTCCGATTCAAAATTTGCTAATTCCGACTCAACATCTGGCAATTCCGACTCAAAATCCGGCGATTTCAACTCAAAAGCTGGCAATCCTGACTCAAAGTCTGGCGGTTCCGATTCACAAATTGGTGATTCTGACTTAAAAACTAGCCATTCCGATTCACAAACTGACAATTCCGACTCAAAAACTGGCCATTACAATTCAAAAACTGGCCATTCCGACTCAAAAACTGACAATTTTAACTCAAAAAGTGGTAATTCTGATTCAAAAACTGGCCATTTCGACTCAACATTTCCTGATGAAAACAACACATCTTTGCCGCTTCCAAACGATGCTTTGATTGCGTCACGGCTGCCGGTGCCCCAGAAAAAGAAAAAGTCTGGCACGGAAATTTATGCGGTGTTCATGCACAACCCGGTGCTGGCATACGTGAATTTGGTGAGCTTTGCCCTCACTTTCGCACTGATGTGCCATCACCTCTTCAAGAGCCTCAGGGGCGACCACGAGCCGGAGGAAACGTACGGTGAGTTCTGGGTTTGTTTAAAAAAAAATGAGCTAAGGAAATGACGTAATGGGAAAAATTCGATTTGGTTTAAAGTAGAGTGCTCAATATTGTGAGCGTAACACGACTCATAAAGTTGGGCTTCCTAATCTGACGTTGTAATATTTGTTTTGAATTACGGAAGAGCATTCGATGAAATTTCAATATTCCTCGATTGATGAAGGATATCCCGTTGGTAATTTAATAAAAAAAATTGGTTTATTAATCAAGTAAGTTGTTGTAGCTGCCCGTATTGAACAGCAGAGGGCCAAACCTGTATGCTAATGTACCGAGAGCGTCCTCTCGTCACAAAACTGGAGATTGTGCAGTACCAGATACGGTCAAAATCTGCAGTCTGCCGTATTAATTTTATGCGCTACTTGATTCGTTTTTAAAAATCCTTGTACCATGTATTCGAAATACGAGCGTTTCACGCGCAAGCACACTCATATTTTGAAAACCTGAAACTTGAAATTTTTGAGCACAAGTCAAATCGTTCATAAACAAGCACAACTTATACTCAGGACAACATGTTTCTCACGTTTGAAAGCCTATTTGCGATGCCATTATTAATAAAGAGTCCCCAAATCAAAAGTACGAAGCATGAAAACATCCCACAACACCCTGCTTCAAATTACGTGCGAGGAGACCAAACAACGCTTTTCAAGCGAGGTAATTTCCAACAGTGCGTCGTAGAGGCGCCGTGGTGGCGTGTGGGTGGATGGCTACGTGCTGGGCGGTGCACTACCTGCCCTTCTTCTTCATGAGTCGCATCCTCTACGTGCACCACTACTGCCCTGCCTACCTCTACTCCTGCATGCTTACAGGTCCGTGTGGAGCTACCGTTTCTCCTCATTTTGAGAATGATATTTTAAAATGTTGTATCCTAGAATACAGAGTCCTCACTACGCTTTCTATAATACGCGCTGGCTATGCACAGTTCAGACCATGCAGTAAAAGATATTAACAAAAACGTTATTCATTTCCTCCCGGTTGACATGCAGTACACCGTTGGGTTTTCAATGCCTTTATAATTGCTGACGCGTGAGGGATGAGGGGAATTTGAGGTTTAAGCTTCTTTTTCCAAGGGAAGCACTCCATGGTTCCATGGAATCCCTTTTACCTCAAGCGAGAATAGAATTCTAACTCAACAGTTTTGAGCGTAACACGGTACCAATGCGCCATGAAGCTATTATAGTTATTATCGGAAAATTAAAACACATTGAGCGTGAAAGTTGGGATGATGTTTCGTGATGTTAGCTTGACGGGGGTCACTTCAGAGTTCAACCTTATACCGAGCAAATTATTTTGGCAGTGTGGCTGCATTTAATTTTGTACGAAAAACAAGCTGTATCATTAGGTATCCTATACGCACCATACATGCAATAAACTTAAATTTAACTTTGCACAAAAACTAGCTCTATCCTTATGAAAGTGAGTTTAGAAACCCACATAAACGGTAAACGGGAAAGCACATAATTGTGCAGGGGTCGTGTTGAGTTACCTGTGCGAGGTGACCGCGGCGTGGCTGTGTCCGTCACGCAAGGAGCTGCTGATGACGGCGCTCCTGTGCCTCCCCGCCCTCGCCTTCCTGCTGTCGTACGCCCTCCTCTTCCCCCTCGCCACTTACATCGAGGGGAAGTTTTCGTACCCGCATCCGCAACTGAACAAATACCTCGATTTTCTCCGCTTGGGCCAACACTGGGTCGAGTTTGGCTACGAGATCGGAAACTACCAACAAGTTTGGGAAACGAGCGTGAGTATTTCTTTGAGAACGTCTGTTGAGTTTTAGATTTTTCATGGCAGTTTGAATGTTGACGGTTTTGTAATAATACAGCATTTTGAGGAACAGGGTTTCAAAAATGACTTAAGACGTTCGTACCAAGTTCATGAAACTAAGGTCCTCGAATATTTTCGAGTTTCTTCGTAGCTCTCAGAGTTGCAAAAACTGTTGCCCTCTGATGTGGTGGCGACTAAATTTAGAAAACTTTGAATAAGTTCCGTAATTGTAGAGTAGAATTTTCTGTGAGGCGTGAACTGGTCCGAGTGAGAACCTTCCTAAAGTAAAGCTTCCCAAGTTGGATCGATACTAATTTATTTAGTTTCGTCTGCCACGGTTTCGAAGGTAAGTTTACCGAGTCCACATCTTAAGCCACTTTAATGGGAAAGCTCAAGTTTTCAAGCTGAAAAATTCTTGATATGTTTAAACTAAAATTTCTTATGGATTGTTGAACAATAGATGAGAACTGTTGCTAAATAAAATCATTCAGGTACTCGCTTAAAAAAATGCTTCATGCATCTGCATTCAGTGTACAGAGCAGCAGTATAAAAACCGGGTCAAGGACTTCTATGAAGGTAAATAAATGTTCGGACACTTGGATGTCGGAGCATACCTACCGCTAATGTTGGTATGTTAGTGTGTCACAGTGTCTCAACTTTGCTTCTAGAGGCTGTAGCCTAACATATACGGTTTTGGACCTCTGCGAACAGAGTGAACGAATGAACGAATTCAAAACGTGTCACAGAAAACGGGTTACCAAGGAGGCTGCCTTGCCTTGGCATTTCTCTTACGAATTTGACATTGGTAGGTGTCGTTGGGCCCCAGACTCTATCAAAATTCATATGAAGGAGGTAGTTTAATGGCCGCATATTAAAGGGCTCTTAACACTTGAACTGCAACGTGCGCCATATATGGTACATGCAATCATCTATCCTCACCTAACGTAACTTAGGCTAGTTCATATTAGGTGGAGAATTAATAGGATAACCAAATTTGTGAAACAAAATTCTTCATTTTTAAATTCATAACTGACATATACGTTGACATGGAATTTTTCCTGTACGGAGAATCGCGGCCTATGTCTTAAAACCACGAAATTTTGATTTATATTTATCGATGCACGTATGATTAATCCAAAATAATGGTTGCTCGTTCCTTTGAAAAGTCACGTCGCTTAAGCGTGCGAAAGCTTGAATAATAGATTAATAAATCAATTCAATTTTAACATTTATCTTTCAGGATACATCCTGTTCGTTCTTAGCCCAAACCAATAAAAATTTTAATATATAATCAATGCATGAAGTGTCATGGTTGGGCCGAAGATCTATTTGAGAGCCTTTCGCGAGAACTACTCAGATTACCTAATGATGTGGCGCTTTTTAAGATAGTCGTAAATGTGTATCATCAATATATGCATGTACTCCGAAATGATACAGTAACTATATGCATTATGCATGACAGACGATAACCTCCCGAAATGAAAGGATTGCTCTCATCTTAGTCACTATTATTTTTTCTATGAACTCACGTCTTGCTCGGCAAAATCAACATGAATTGTACGCTTTTTCAAGGAGTTTGATATTTCTTCATAGTCCAGTCAACTGATTTTATATTTTGATTTCAGTGAAACATCCAGCTTTTGGTAGAACATAACATTTACGTTCTCTGTAATTACGAATCTCAAGTTTTCAGCAGCAATTTCTAAGCTCCAATGCACATGGGCTCGCGGAACGCATTCCTCACTTCCGAATGCCAATAATTCGTCTGATATAATACTAATCCGATATGAGCTCACTTCTCCTCTGTAAATGCAGAAATAGGTTTTATGGTACATTATAGACAAACTTTGAAATGAAATAATATATTCTATTTCAGGGACACTAACTTATTGACAATGTTTTTCGCCAAGGTTGGCCAGACCCTTGATATTGTATAAGGCTAAGCTAATATCGCAAAGTTGATAATAAAAAATTGTGCGAGGTCATTTACTTTAGAGGACTTTTACGAGTAGTTTATGCGATGGTCCCACTTCTGCAGACACTCTAGCAGTTTCGATGTCGTTTTGTGTATTGCTTTTCTTTACATTGGTTAGTCGTTTTTGAAGAGCGTCGTACCAATGAAACTTTAGAAAACCCCATATGCACCTTGGATACCTTGATAGTAGTTTAGGCATCCCGTCCCGGGCCACACTCATGTGCCGCGTTTTTTGGACTGTCGTGTTCATTCTTCAAATTTTAAAGGCAGCCTTCCAAGGCTCAGAACTGCAAATCACACATACATATCAAACAGGACACATGTCGTATTCTTCTTAAAAAAGCCAGTGTACATTGTTGACTACCTACCTTTAATATATGAAGAGGCCTAAAGATACCTTTTTCTAGGTCGGAAAATATTGTTCCGAAGTTTTGTCCACACTTGAGGTATTGTTTATATGTATTTAACGGTAATCCTTCAGATGGTTCCTGTAGACGAGCAGAGCTGGCAAAATCCTGACGTGAACGCAAGCCTCTACTACATGACGCCATTGGAGACTAGGCCGATGAACGTCCCCCAAGTGGACCCCGTAGCCGCCTCCAATTACTCGGCCTGGAAGATGAACGACTCCGCTGCTGCTCGTATACTGGGAGACTGAGCTCTCCGTTGCACAGTAGTTAACGAGCGTTGTAGAGTACATGTGCACGCTAGCATGTGGTTATATAGGATACCCTAAAAGTCATAGAACTTATTCGGACCCACACGTAGCGGTATGTAAAACTGTTATCGGATGAGTATAAGAAATTCATGATTGTAATATTTTTAAATGATGTAACACTTGTGATAATAAATTTCTCCAAATTTAAATTATGACGGTGCAAGTTCTATCCCAGGCGTGCGAATGCAAAATTTTCAAGGAGTCACTGAGGGATTCCCTTGAGAAAGGAGGCACAACCTCAACAATCCCCTTTGCACTCACGCGTCCTGCCGTCAATTGTAAGGCATTAAAATATCAATCTGCCGGACTGCACGTCTACTCTACGGAAAAAAGTCTCTTTCCTTGCTTATTTGTTTGGGGAGGGGACCATAGGCTTGCGCACGGCGGCGCAGGGAGAGGAAACAACCTCCGGAAGGAAATGTCTCCTTCTGGAACCTTATAGTGAATCTTCTGGTAATATTGAAAATTTCCCACAAAACTAGGAAACTGAACATACTTGCTACGGAAAATTTTGCTCACAAAAAAATTGAAATGATGGCTAGGATACAACCTCTTCCTGGAGGAAAATGTCAAGGAAATTCGGCGATGAAGATTCAGTGTTAGTAGTCGGATATAGAACCTGAAGCCCTGAGGTGGATATTTTTGCTATATTGAAGATTTCACCTTAAGCTAGGGAACGTAATATATTTACCATGTAAAATTTTGCATGCGATCAAGTTGTGATGGTTACTTAAGATTATTCTATTGCAAAGGCTCTTTAGCTGGCGAGAGTCGTTTCAGCGCTGCTACATGGCTCCTCTGGGCAACCTTGTGTCATTTGCACTGTGTGTTAGAAACGTGTACTAAATTTCATTTTACAAATCATATCTTTATTTCAATGTAAAATTAAATTTTACCGTTAGGATAATGTTTATCGGGTTAATTTAGCATTGAAACTTCAACAATAGCAGCTTTATTCACAGCTTCAATGTAAAATAAAATTTTATCGTTACGATCATATTTAGCGGGTTAATTAAGCTTAGGACGCACTGTGGAACGCAGTGCTCCCTAATTTCATTCAGTGTTTGCGATACAAATTGAATATCAGGAGTTTTCAATTCTTCCCTTGCATTTGAAAACTTATTAATCGTTAAAGCCTAACGTGAGAAACGATATTGTTCTGGATGATAAAGTCAAAATCTTCGTAAAGAAGTGCGCGATTCTCAGTTTCTTTTGGTCCTGTGTTACTCCGTGGTGCAATTCCCAGCTTCCTGAGTAGGGAGCTGTCCGGTGTTTAGTGGGGACTCAGTACCGATCCAGCACTGCGACTAGGATGGTGTAACTATATGAGTCAGGGTTAGTTGCGTCTGAAAACCGTGCGGTGTATTCTTGACCAGGAAAATTAAATGAGTATGATTTTTCTAGCTATTTTACTTATTTCAAAGTTGTCCCGGTGTTTGTGTTTTGGAGAAAAATGAAAATTTCTGCGTGGCTTCTGTACATCCTCAAGTAATAAAATTGTGAAGATGAACAGAATGGAACTAAATGGAAGATGACAATAGAGACGAACTGGGTGGCCACTCTTTAGTCACTACCCGGGTCCCATGTTGGCAGACGCCAATCACGCACAGGCATTAAGGTTGGCGTGAGGTACGAGGGCAGGACACGTCAAAGAATCGGTACTGCTACTCCCACCTGTATTCTGTGGCGATCATTATTACTAATAGTACTTCCTGCCTCTTAGAGGAAAAGAAAGAAGGTGCACAGAAATAAAACACCTAGCTCACAGTCATCGATTTCCGCACACACGTGTGTGAAAAAGTTCGTTTTAACATAATAAATTACCTGTTGTATCATTGTGGGGTTCTATGATTAACCAGACTTCCCTTTCCATCATTAGGAATTTTGAAATAGCGACCTCGCATCAGTACTTTTACGCGTTGGCTGCGATTTTTCCATACAGGTAAAATTTCATGTCGACAAATATCTCCGCTGTGAATGTAAAAATTAAGGATTTTGTTTCACAAATTTGATTATCCTATCCATTTTCCTTCTAATCTAAACTAGCCTATTCGAGTAATGAACACAAATTTTATGAAAACTTAAAAATATGTTTTCATATATATTATGCTTTCGTTGGGTTAGGTTAGACTATTGCGTGTACCCCGTATGGCGCACATCGCGGCCAACGTGTTAAAATTCAGTGGAATTTCCCATATAGTATTTGTCTAGACGGTTTTTGATTGTGGTCACGGTGCCACCAAAGACTACCTTTCCCTGTAGCTGGTTCCAAACGCTAACAATTTTAACCTGAAAGAAACTCGGGCCTACGTTTTGAAGGTTTCCTTATCTTAGTATATGCCTCTCAGGGGGCATAAGAGAGACCGTAGGCAGTAGGGTTAGGTTTGTTTATCTTATGGTATGGGGACAGGCGTCCCCAGGGGAGACTGGCGTCCCCAGGGGAGACTGGCGTCCCCAAGGGAGACTGGCGTCCCCAGGGGAGACTGGCGTCCCCAGGGGTGACTTATGTTAGCTAGCGCAAAGCCATCAGGACTTCCATCTTTTGTGCCCACTTTGCTTCTTTCCATTTTCATGCCTTCGTCGTTGATTTCTCCAAATATCTTTTCTTGCTCTTCCTTCTTAATTATTTGTACGCGCAATGCGCAGGAAATTCTTTGCGGGAAAACATCCAAGCCTAGATTCCACGCTCTCTGCAACCCACGCTAAATGGCCTTAACATTTCGTCTCTTGAGATCACCTTTGATGTGGCTAAGGAGCCTTAATTTAATTAACTAATAAAGTAATTATTACTAGTTTATGGACGTTATTTCTAGTACAAATGTCACTGTCACTCTCGAAAAGCCTCTGAGGGTTAAAATCTTGCTTTCATTTAGATATTTGGAGGTCTCGATTTGTCGTCTTTGCAGTCTTCTTTGTTCAAACGAGATGAGTTACGGCCGTTGTAGCTGGGATTTCAAAAATCAGGAATTTCGTTTATTCCTTTACCCTGAATTATTTCCAATTTATTGATATCTGATCGTAGGGTAAGACACTGGAGTTGTATTGCACATTCCAGATGGAGACGGACTAGTGCTTTATAGAGAGGTAGTATTATGTCTTTAGATTTTATTGTCAATATTTCTTCCTGTGAAACCTATTATTCTGCTCGCATTTTTCACACTTTTTTCTACATGCTGATCATGCTGGAGGTCATGTTTGTAAATCATCAATATGTGGGGGTATTCAATAATGGTATGGATACTGGAAACCCGTGTGGGCTCGCAACTGAGAAGTCAGGGTTCGACTCCCAGCTGAGGCAATCTGATTTTCACGGAACCCCGGAGTGCTTCCCTTGAAAAAGTAAGCTTGACGCTCGCTTTATTACGTGCGATGTTACTCGGAAACGGAAGACGCAACGGGTTCCTTGAAGGGAACTGAAAGGAGACGTCTTTAGTGATAGTGATACCAAGCAGGATCTCTTCGTTAACTGCCCTACCGCTTCAACAGGTCTGTCACACCATGAGTGTTTAAAGTTTCGGTTATTAATTCCTATGTGCATCACTGAACATTTTCCAATGTTGAAGCTCATTTGCCACGTTTCGATCCGTCTGAGTAGGCGATTGACGCCTGTTTGGTTCGTTATTCTGTCCCGCTCAGTGAACGCCATGTGATTATGTCTTGTCGTGAGATAACTTTTAGATCTTACTAATATTTCCAATGTAAAAATCATCGGTGTAAAAATGTAAATTATGAAGACTAGTGGGTGTGGGGTTTTTCCTTGATGGACCCCTGACGTTACTCATGTCCAGTCTATATTGCACATGCATCGTCACTGTGTTGCAATTTAACTTTTTGTGCTTCGTATACAATTAAGAATCAGAATTCGAAGTTTCAACGCGACTTCCACCCTTAATTTTAAGATTGGAGTCTTACTATGACAATCAGAAGTTTCATTGCGACTTGCACATTTTCATTTTAAGGCTGTATTTTTACTGATTGAAAACCCGATATACCATGCTCTGTATGTGACTGATTTCGGAATTAAAAAATGTTTTTCTTTCTTTCTTTTCTTTCGTTGGGCGTCGCGAGTGAGCGAGTTTCGTATCGACCACTAGTAGTCGTCCTGTATGTACATGGCCTTCAACTTTGGCTATAAGTATATCGTGGGGAACTTCATCGAAACTTTTTTTTAAAGTCGAGGTACATAAGGTCGACAGCTTTCAGGCTTTCATAGAAGCGGTTGCCTTCTCCAAAGTAGACGAAGAGAGGCGTGAGACAGCTGCACTTTTCTTTGAATCCGTGATGGAAATCTATTATCAAGTTATGAGGTTATAATTGTCCAATTATTCGGGCTTTGAGGAAGCTTACCATCGTTTTACTGATCACTAATGTTCGAGTAATGGGACTTTAGTTAATGGACGCTTAGTTATTACTTTTTTTAAATAGGAATGACGTTCGCTTGCATCTGATCCTGTGGAACTGTTCCAAGTTCGAGCCGTTGATTGAAAATGTTTGATAGAGATTCTCGAACTACCGCAGCAGTTTCATTAAGTATTTGGAGTGCTAAGCCATATGGTCCAGGTGATTTACACCGTTTTATTACGTTGAGCTGTTCTTTTACCTCAATTGCACCGTAAAGATTTCGACTGGGAAAGCTTCTTGGGTGTTCAAAGCTTGAGGTTGAGGTATTTTAGTAGAATCTCGTGTGTGGAGAGCTTGAGGGATAGAAATACTCTTCGACGGCTTCGGTTATCTCGAAGTGTGTCTCTATCAGAAAGTTACTTATGAAAAAGGCTGTTCAAACATCTGGCATTGAACTATTTTCGTCAGAGATAAGTAATTTCAAGGAGTATATTTATGACCCTAATTTCGCTTTGTCCCTAAGGAAATGTTGGCCTCGAAGATGTGAAGTAAAAATACTATGCTTGATAGCCCATGCTAGCTCTTTGGAAGTTACTATACTGTGGACGGAAGGTGGTTTCAGAAATGTGATCAAACTAAAAAAAATCTGAAAAGCTGTAGAAGTCACGGAAACGTAAAAATGTCATTTCGATGCCCGTGTAGAAAACGATGTCTCTATCAAGAAAACGAAAACAGTGAGGGGAAACTTACCGAGGCAATCTGATTTCCTGTGAAGAGGCCTGACGTATTGATTACTGTGAGGCGTTAAATATAATGTAAACTAATAAACTGTACTTTTTGAGTGGAACTTCTAAAATTTTCGCCCGGGGATATGTGAAAATAAAACGATTCAGTTAGTTTATTGATATTTAGGACAGTGAAAACGATACCGACGGGTAGCGGGTGATTTTTTGCATTACATAATTTCGAATGATGCTTGTGTAAGCTTTTTACGTTCATACTGTTCAGTGTAGAGAAACAATGACCACAAATTTTCAGACACTGCGTCTCCTCATCATAAGCCACCAGTAAAACTCATCACGTGCTAGTAGGGTTTCCTGAATGTGTTCAGGTTTTTTAGTTTTCCGTGTTCGCTGACACCCAGAAAATGGAATACTTTTTCAATTAAAATAGATTTTTTTTCTCAGCCTTATTCACAAATTTTCACAAGAAATAATTTTAACGCTGTTTTCTAGAGTGGATACGTTTGTGAGGAATGTTGAGTATTTTATACTACTCATTTTTTGACGATTTCAAAAGCAGATTTTTTTACTTATATGACATGAAGAATGTCCGATTGTGTGATTTTAAATCGTATCTTAACACTTTAAGCGCGACGTGCGCCACCCGTGGTCACGCGATCATCTAACCTAACCTAACGTAACCAAAGGGCCAACACACAGGAATACAAATTTGTAAGTGTTCATGAAATTTGTGTTCATTATTTGAATAAGCTAGTTTAGATTAGAAGGAAAATGAATAGCCTAACCAAATTTGTGAAAACAAAATCCTTCATTTTTACATCCGCAACGGAAATAATTGCAACATGAAATTTTACCTGTGTGGAGAATCGCACTTAAAGTGTTAAAATGATTTTATTCGTCTATTAACTTGTTTATCGCATCAAATCACAGCGTAAATTTTCAACTGGAAGAATAATCAGAATAATTGAGAAAGAATAATCATTATTTCATATTGAAAGATTTTCCTGCTGCATGAGTTTCATTGTACAGTACAATTCCATTGTTGCAGCCACAATTTGTGCATCGGTATAAAGTACATTCAATTTCCTTTCGATTTTGTCATCTGTTGTCAGATTTAATTTAGGTTAGAGAAACCAGTTATCACATCCCGCAATTTTGATACGTATACATATAAGTGGGTAAAATTAGGCTTAAATTATAAAGAAACTAACACAATTTTCACGTAAATTGGATTACTCTTCTTTTGAAATTAAGATCGATTTTACAGCTATCGTAGAGCAAAAACTGCTGCCAGTGGAACTATTATAGAAAAGTATCTCGTGAACACTAGACGCCCCTTGAATAGAAAATGACCCAAAACGTTGACGCAAATTGACGCAAATAGACAAATACATGTTTAATATTGTGCCTAAAGAGTGTCCTGAGCGCAGAACTCCTGAAACTTAGTAGCTAGGCCTACATTTTTGCAGCGCGTTGTTCTTTTCATTCTGACTTTCCTTGAACGTCAAAAGCAATTGTTTATTTTTTCTTAGTTTTAAGTTTTTTACCTTGCGTTCTTTCGAATGATTTCAGTTTATAATTGTTTGTATTTTCATTCTTTTGTAGTTCATGACGAGGTCCCCCAAAGAAGACCTAATGCCGCCGCGATTATCCCTACCTCCGTTCCACCAAACCTGCGTCAGACGCTGACGATCCTGTTTCGGATTCTCTTCCTCTCGGTGCTTGCTGGGATTCCTGGTCGTAACTATTTCTTTAAGTCGCTAAAATAACGGAAGTTCTTGCGCTCCATGCTTGGCCCTGGTTAGGGGTCCCAGCCCTGGCATCATTAGGCCTACTCGTGACGGCATCCATCTCCTGGACAGCGTTTGGTGTTGCCCCTGGCACAGCACATCCTTCTTCCATATTCACCTGCTTTTAAATTGAATTCTGAGTTGACATTTTTGGATGAGCCTTTCCTGGTGGCGTAGTTTTCTGCGGCTTCCCAGTAGTTCTTCTCACTTGTAAGGTCACTTTCTCCTTCTTCATTCTTTGTGTCGTATTTTTTCTTGCTCTTTTTTTGACTATTTTCTATTTTGACTTTCGGGGTTTCGAAGTTTTCTTTTAGTAAGCGTGACGTTACTTATTTTTATTCTTTTGGTTCGGATTGAGTTTCTTTTTTTTCGGTTTAAATTTTTTACTGTTATTAGTATTGTTCGATGGTTTTGTCCTGAGCTCTGATTTAATGTGAGTAACTGCAGGTTTCTTTTTTCCCCGTACAGACTTCTTTGTTTTATGATTAGCTTTCATCGTTTTTGAAGGCACAGAATTTTGCCCTTTTTTCTTTGATTTTGTGTTCGTTTTTACCTCGTTACCCATCGTTTTCTTCGTTCGACTCTTTGGCTCATTCTTTTTATTTTTGGCCTTCCGTTTATTGTTCTGTTGCTTCTTTTTCTTCTGTGCTTCAATAGATTTCGGGGTTTTCGTGCTTTTGTTTGTTTTTAAATGTTATTCATTCACTTCAGGCACGGCCTTGCCCTTGACCTTCTTGTACCCCGTGGGCTTCCGTGTTTTCTTCGGATTAGATTTTCCTTCCTTCTGAATTCCCTCTTTCTTACTGCCCAATTTATTTCCTTGCTTCACCTTCTTGAATTTCAGCTTCTTTTTTACTGAGCCACGCTTGCCTGTCTTCTATGCAGTTTTCTTCGTTGACACTCCTGCCTCCGTCTCAGCGAGAGGCTTTTTGGGGTGTTGCTGAGCTTTTAACTTGGCCGCCATCAGATTTGTACGTCGCTGCTACTTTTAATTCCGTACTCCTACTTTCTACTTTGAACGCGCTTTGTTCTTTAGGTACTTTCGGCGCTTGTGCACTCTGCCTGGGTTTCTGTTATTTTTCTTAGCCTTGGCTTTCTCATGGTCATTCTTCTTGCGTTTAACGTTTTTCTTGTGGACGGTGTTCGGTGCAACTTTCTTGTTGTGGTTTGCTTTCTTCAGGTCCCGCGTTAGAAGCTTCGCACGGCGCGCCCTGGGGTCGGCCTTCGTCGTCTCATTGCCAGGCGGTTAATTACTGTCAGAGTTAGTAACTTTTGCTTTAAACGCGTGTTTATTCAGTGATATATTCCTCCGTTTCTAATTCGTCAGGCTTCCCTATTTCATGCCTTTTTTCTTCTTTTTACTTTTTCTTTCTTCGCTACTGAAATTTTCACTTTACCCTTCCGTAAGGCTACCTTTTTACTTGAGGTTTCTCTTTCTTTATTTTTTCACTCTTTTCTGTAATTTTTTCTTCTTCTTTTTCCTTCTCAAGCCTTTCTTTGTGTGGTCACGTTTATTCATTTCCTTGATTTATTTCCGTATGCCCGGACTACTTCCACGCTCTATCCTCGCCTCCCTGCTCCCCGTGAGCTTTCCCTTCCTGCTTTTCCCTTCGCTCTTTTCGATCTCACCTGAGGAGAGCGCGACCGCCGGCACCACAGGCTCCCGCCCTACTCCCTTCCCTTCAGTTTGGTTTCCAGGCTTCTTGATTTCCTCCGAAACCCCCCAGGGGCCGAGCTATCCCTCGACCGTGCCATTCGTTACAGGCACCACAGCCACTGCTGAAGAGGGCACAGGTGGCGGTGGGGGACCCCAGGTGTCAGAATGAGGAGGATTTGAAACTTTATACTCGGTTTTTTAAGCTACATCCCTTAGCTGTTCGAGCACTTTATTCTCATGGTGGATATCCCACTGCAGTTCCCGCAACCGTCTGGCCAGAAGGTGGTCTAGCTTTTTCACTTTTTTGATCTCGTCTCTCTGCAGTTTTTATTCATTTAGTTACTGGCTATTCTTTATCTTCTGATAGGCTTCCAGCTCTCTTCTCATCATGTTCAACCTTCTCTCGTGCTTCAATTTCAGGTGTACTATTTTCTAGCTCTGCACTAACTTCTACTTTTCAATTTCGTTGTTCTTTGATCGTATTTCAGCCATCAATTCCGTCCCCAGGGGCGTCATGCCGTATCCTTTGTCCCCGAATCTCTCACGCTATTTTGGAGCGGAGGGCGACCCTTGCTGTCCGGTCGACTCCGTTCTGTTCTGGCGATGTTCGCTCGGAGTTCCTTCTGAGTGCACGTCCCGTCCTGGATGTTCCTTCGCGTGGCCGAGGAATGGAAGGAACAAACTTCTCTTGGTCATCACGCGTCTGGCCTTTTGTTCGTCAGTGCTGCGTAGAGCTTCGGTCCCGTTAAAGACTTTGTCTTCAGTGTGATGGTGGAGATCTCCTTTGGCATCCGTGGGACCCTGGGGTTCTCCTTTGGCATCAGCAGTATGTAGAATTTTTTTGGCATCAGTGAGATGGTGGGGTTCTCCTTTGGCATCACTATGACTGTGGGGTTCTCCTTTGGCATCAGCGTGAGACATTTATTTGGCATCGGTGTGATTGTGGGGTTCTTCTTTTGTGACATTTGCCTCTGCATGCGCTCCTTGCGATGTTATTATTTCAATTTCCTTCGCATTCTGCGACTCTGCCGTCATACTTCCTTTGTCTTCGGTTTCGCCGCTCTAATTCTTCCCTACTTGTGGCATGGCAAAGGCGTAAAGCAAGGACGTGTTCTGGGCAGGAGACACGGACGAATTCTGGGCAGAAGACACGGACGAGTTCTGGGCATGATGCAAGGACGAGTTCTAGGAAGAAGACAAGGACGAGTTCCGGGTAGGAGACAAGGACAAGCTTTCGGCCTTGCCTGGCAAGGGTATCTGTGACGTGTCGTTCTAATTGACATGTTGGGCCTGTTTCTTGATATGGCGTAGCTATGCTATTTCGTCGTCAGAACACATATGCCACGGCCACTGCCACGCCCAGTCGCTCAGACGGGAGTGGGGAGACGTGTGCCACACATGGACGTTTTTGACTGCATGTCCAAGAATTTTTTAGTTTCTTTCATCATTGGAATCCGGGCTCGTAGTCGCGTTTTAATTGAAGTCGTTCAGTTTCCCACCGCGGATCCAGTCGATGTCCTCTAATTACCGCTCTTCGTTTTTGATTTTAGACTACGCAGTTGAGGCACCATCGCTCGGTCCTGGTTAGTTTTACGTCTCTTAATAATACGATGTATACTTTAATCCCGCCTTTGTATTATTCTCTTCATTGTTCGTGTCAGGTCTAGCCACGGCACTGCCTCCCTGTGACACAGCGTGCCCTCGACTTGTCCCCCAGTTAAGTACAAATAAAAATATAAACAGCAGGCAACATTTCATGTTGAAACTCTGACAGTATCAAGGCGAGCAGGAATAATATATTCGAGCTACAGAATACGGACCCGCCGTAGACAGGATACGAGGCAGTTCCGTGTTTCCAGACGCCATTCCTTCTTTTTTTAGTGGACCGTTCATTAACGGATGCGACGTGAAGACTGCGCTCTAGTCTGCAGCTTTTCGGAGGACAGCTGTATGATGGCTACGGCCGTATAAATAGAAAGAAAGAAAGAAAAATAGTTTGTTTTAAAATAGTTTATTCTAAATTAGCTGCAATAGAATACTCAAGTATGAACAAGACGTAGAGTAATCGGAGCATCTTGCATCTGTAAAGATTTTACAACATAGTTCTGGAACGCACAAATTTAGAGTATGTTCGTGCGTGTCCAGGCATGCGTTTGCAGGAGTTTTGAAAAGGTATCGCCAGAAATTACGATCGTTTCTTTAAATACAACACATTTTCTTGTGCGAAAAAATTGTACCATGGTGACAGAATTTCACATTAAAAATTTTTCATTCATTCACAAAATAGGCTTCATGTGCAGTTTTCGTATTTGGGCACAATGTATTCCTTTTTTAATTAATAATCTGGAATTGGGATCTTTTGTAAATATTTTTAAATTTTCGCCAATTAATGGAAAGTTTGTCGTTCCCGTTTAGGGAACGTACAGTACTAATCCTATATCCTATGTAAAACGTCAATTTACCTAACGTCAACAATCGGTGGTGAAAAGAGAGATAGAATAAGAAGTGAAGCTTTCCAGAAGATATAATTTCTACATTAGTATTTTACTGAATTTACAATAGGAAAAACAACACAACCCTGTACCTATTTCATCAGAAGATAACCTAAGCAACTGGAATTCGCACGTCCTGATACAAATTTCCGACGTAAATAAAACTCCAAAAAATATACTTCGAGGGAACATTGAAAGTTCAAACTGTAATTCATGACATCACCGATGGCACAACGTCACCTAATGGGTCATTCAAATTTTGATATTCTTGTTATTCCCAGCGCCTCGCCTCGCATTGGGAGGCACGCACGCCACGTACCAGCTCAGGAGCCCATCTTCCCCTCTCCTCCCTACACTGGCCCTTGCTTTGTAGTAGCAGCTGTTCCTCTTTACCTGGGGATGAAATGATTGTTTCTGTAGCAGCAGCTGTTCCTTTTTACCTGGGGATGAAATTATTGTTTCTGTAGCAGCAGCTGTTCCTCTTTACTTGGGGATGAAATGATTGCCGTCTATAAGTAATTTAGCATCAAAAGTCGCTGGGTCATTTCAGGTTTAGGTCACGCTAAAAAATTTCAAGTGTATCGAGCTTAGACATCAGCAAAAGACGCTTATGTGCAAGCCTAGCTCCAAAAACTGATATGAAGGCGGAGACATAAAGGCTCAATCAAATCACGCTTGTTGTCACCGAGGACTCGTGCACTTTTGAAGTCGCACATCGAATACGGAGCACTTCGACTTCAAGTGATCGAGTAGCTCTGGATGCAACTTGAGCAAACAGGTCAAGTTGAACTGCAGGTCAGAAGGTGTCGACGATGGGTCCAGGGTTAGGTACCCAAATCTCTCCGCTTGAAATGTTTAGCCGAACTCAAAACTCTTCAGAGTCTTCATCTCCTTCGCTACGATTTCTTCGACGTACGCAGGGCATTTCATCCAGGACATCGGGTTGATCTGGTCAATTAGAGGCTTGTCAGGTACAGGTTCAGGTGTCTACAGAAGTTCTTGATGAATGTTCACGGTAACTGGGTGTAGCTTGCACAGCCACGTCAAAACCTTCATTTTCTTTGGGCGCTTGGGCATGTAGCTTAAGTTTACTTCCAAGAGGTCAATGTTTCCATGGTGATTTCGACGTATTTTTTCTACTGATACCTTCGCTGAAGCGTGGCGTAGCAACACGGGCGAAGCGAGAGTCAAATAATGCAAGCTTGCATCGTGAGATTCCAAGAAATCAAAGCGATTGATGAAAAATTCCTCGGCCAACGTTAGGAGGCGGGAAGATTTATTTGGATTTTGAGGATGATCAGGAGCGAAAATTACAAAATCACTGTCAGCGTTCGGTATTGTAGCTTTAGCCTCGATAGCCTGAGCCAAAAAATCTTTGAAGTTATTGACGTAACATTTGAGGGGATCGACGACCATCATACGTCTTTTGGCAGAGCTGTCCAGCGTCTGCCTGGCGATATCAAACAGATGGCTTGCCTGGAGTTCGTCCGTCGATGCTTTAGAGAAACAATCGATCATGTTTGAGGTGAAGCCTTTACGTCTGAGCCCTGCAATTGTTAGCAACCTCGGATCGTCCTCCCCGATGAGGGCTTCTCTTATTTTCTTCACACTTCTCTTGGAGGTAACGTTAAAAGGCAAATTCAGTCTGGGAAATTCCCGCTGGTCCGGCACAGGCAGGTTCAGCTGCTCCAGAAGCCACTCGTACAGTGCGCGATGCGACGAGAACTCCCTGGAGCAGAGAGACAGTCCAACGCCCTCCAGCGAGTCGCACACAGGATGGCAGAAGTCGTACGTCGGGTAAATGCACCACTCAGACTTGGTGAAACAGTGCGGGGTTTTGTTCACCCTGTACGCCGCGGGGTCGTTGAAGCCCGAAGCCGTTCGGTACTTGAGTCGCAAGACTGCTTCTCCTTTTCCGTAGCTTCCTTCGCGCATCTTGTCAAATTCTGTAAGATTTTCCGTTGTGGTTCGGTCCCTATAAGGGGACTCGTCGGAAACCATCTGCTTGGGGTCCCCCTCAACCTTGGGAGACTTGTGGCACACATACGCAAGGCCGTCCTCGATTAACTTAATGGCAAAATTGTGCAGCTCATGGAAATAGTCCGAGGTTTTCGACACGTAGTCCGGCTCCAGCCCCAGCCAGTTGATGTCCCTAGCGATGTCGCTGTAGCTGCGCAGTGCGGCTGTGTTGGGGTTGGAGTCGTCAAAGCGCAGCCCACAGCGCCCTGCGTAATGCTGGGCTGTTAAGAAATTGATGGCGAGGGCCCTGGCATGGCCCAGGTGCAGGGCCCCACTGGGCTCGGGGGCAAATCTGGTCCTCATGCAGCCCTGTCCTCTTCTCAGGGCGCCGATGAGGCCATGCAGACTTGTATGGTACACGCAGTTTTGAAAGCCTTTTTCTGAATCACTTTTGCGATCAGATAGGGTTCTCCCAAAAGACCCAGAAGAATCAGCGTCAGTTTGCTCCTTTTGTGAACTCATCTCTTCAAGCACACCGTTTAGTGATTCTTTTTCTGATTCATTTTGAAAATTCAAGAACGAATTTTCTCCTTTCTGAGACTTTTCTTTACTCACCGAACTCCAAATTATACTTTCTGTTCGACAGCTTTCGCTGGCAAAGACGTCTTGGCACTGAGAAGCTAGATTTGTTTCATTTTTGGTCGAAGTGCGTGATGGAATTTATGCACCAAATCCAAGGTTAGTGGATGCACAAGGGTCAACTAAACGTTCATGCAACTCCTGATCCCCCATTTGGTATACCCTGCTAGTTACAATGAATATATTTTCATTACCACAATGAAGACATTCTTCTTCCATGATTACATTTCCTTTCTTTAAATTTAGGAGATTTTCATCTTCGACACTTCGTTCATAGTCATTCCTATTATTTTTGCTGTTAGATCCCTGTTGATCATTTTCGATCTTCACCTTCATCCTCTCTGATCCCATCTCCCTCTGCACAAGACTCCCGTTTTCGTTTTCTCCACGTGGAGTTGTACACACCGGCGCATCTTCGTCAGTCGTTGAGGTCTCCACTGTTGCTGGTGTAGTCTAAGCTTCTGGGTTATTTTCGGTAAGCCACACGGCCTCAAAATTTCTTCCGTCCTCGTCCATTTTGTGTCTCAGAAATTGACGTCTCAGGCTTCAGCTGATATTTGAGTTTGACGTCGGAAAACCAAGGAAGAAACCACGCAGAACCACTGCTCAACACGCAAGGGAACGGGCGAGAATTTGGCAAACTTTTTGAACACCAAGGCGTATCATTGATACCTTGTGTATTTTTCGAAGTGCTTATTTACTTCTCCAGCTCACTAATTGAGGAAGATGTGTGTGTATTTTTCGGTCAATTTTAAATGGTACGTAGGTGTGACTAGAAGAAATTCACGCCTCGCCACACATTTTCCAAGAGATGTACGTGTGTCAGTGTTAAGATATATGTCTGTAATACAGCATGTTGTACGCGTGTTAAGTTGTGCCGAAATAGTAGTTAATGCTACAAGAACGCCAATAAAATCTCACACAAATTAATACCTAAAATATACGACCGAACATGTATAATTATTATGCTTAATTTTACCCCACAATTTCGCAGCGTCATACGTGCTCGGTTGTCCCTATTAAGTAGAAAAGATTTAAAGCTGTGTTTATCAAGATCTAGAACAGTATCCATCTAGATCTAGCCCTCCATTCATTTAAGTCTAGCCCTCCATTCATTTAGGTCTAGCCCCCCATTCATCGGGGTGTAGCCCCCATTCATCACGCACTCACCGAACACGGCTCTCTCCCATCAGTTGTTGTCAAATGCAGCCCTAAATTACAAGCGTACGTGCGACGGCCAGTCAAGACTTTTGCTAGATTTGTTATCAAGAACGACTTGGAGACAAGTTTTTATTACAATTTCACTTTTTATAAGTTCAATGTTTGTTTATGATGCCGAGAAGTTATGCGTGCACCGGATTATCGTCTGTACAGTTCCGATACGTAACAATGAGATGGATTCAAGGCTTCACGGAGGCCTTATCCTGTTTCATTTATGTCAGTGATGGGATGGGATTATGTCAGTGATGGGATGGGATTATGTCGGTGATGGGATGGGATTATGTCAGTGATGGATTGGGATTATATCAGTGATGGGATGGGAATATGTCAGTGATGGGATGGGGTTATGTCAGTGATGGGATGGGAATATGTCAGTGATGGGATGTTCAGAAAAGAACGTAAATGTATTTTTAGTTTTTTGGTCGAGTGAAAACATGAAATAAAATGTCCGGTACATTTCTTCACACCTGGAGAGAGTGGTTGAGGGCTCATATTTCCGAAGAGGAAAAATGGAAAAAACATGAATGAACGATACTTTCTTGGCCCCTCACTCAGACAGCAGTGCAAGACCCGCTGCTGGCAATGGAAGGCTCCCGTGAAAGCTCCAGTCGCGAGACCTCACCGGAGTTGATGGTTTACTTCCACAACGTCATCGTCGGTCGTTGTCGGACTTTTACCTGTTCACAGTACATGATGGTTAAAATAATTTTTTATGGGAGTAAACAAAAAATATCCTTCCTCATAGGCCTAGTTTAGCGTACGCACCGTACTCCCTACATTCATGCTAAGCGTGCTCCCTGCACTCAATTGTAAACATATATGTTTACGATTTACAGATATACCTATAGTTCACATGCATGATCTAAAAGTAAGATTTACACGCACACACGCACCAATTGCACGCACCAATTGCACGCACCAATTACACGCACTACTTGCACGCACTACTTGCACGCACTACTTGCACG
>VOMN01084466.1:0-17083 GCA_014899125.1 Orchestia grillus
CTGCACTGCACCCTGCACTGGACCCTGCACTGCAGGGGGCACGTGCCGTCCTCCTGCAGGGGGCGCGTGCCGTCTTGCTGCAGGGGGCGCGTGTCGTCTAGCAGGGCCTGGTATTAGAAAGGCTTACAAGTTACTGATGATTGATTATTGACCAGCGTCTCCATTCTGTCAAGAATGACGATAAATCTCACGGAATATAAAGCAATTTTCGTATGACGGATACGGCCGGCCGTCTCTGACAGTCTCGCTGATTAAGAATACGGTCCCGGGAATCTAGACGAGCAAAGCTTCCCCTGAATAATTCATTCGGGTACTTAAAGAAATAGTTACACAGACACAAAAAACTGAATATGTAACCTTGGAAGCGTTAATATACTGTTTAGATAATTCATTACTCCGTGAGCTATACTATCAACAATTTTTACCAGAATATTAAAATCATTTATTTTGGCATGGCTTCCTTAATGCATGATAGATGTTGGCTTGATACGACAGAAGTAAGCCTAAGTAGACTGAGCTGGCACACCATTGCCACGACGCATTGTTCAAAATTAGAGTTCAGTTATAATTTTATGTACTATCACCTCACCGTGAAATATTTTTTGTTCAAAATGTAGCATCGAATTGGAAGGGTCTCCTAGCACCAGACAGCGAGTTTCGTAAGACTGGATATCACTTTTACCCTCGAGTGCTGCCCCATGGGAATTCCAACATCGATCCAAATAAGCTTAGGTCGCGAGACACAAGGAGTTTTGAGGTAAAAAGTAAAGGAAAGACAGCCGCAACGAAAGAAGTCATATTTTAAATTAGCTTTTCTTCTTGAAAAAACAATCGTTTTCGAGTCACTAGACGCATTATCAGGGGTACGAATGGGTAAAACAGAAAATTCCCTGGAATTACTCTGGAATTTTTGGTGTTGCGTTTATTTCAAATGATGAGTCAAGTGACTCGAAACGTTTGGTTTGATTTTCACGACCGGGAACTTCAATTTTTATAAATAACTTCTCTTGCTACAGCCATCTTTGATCTTCTTCTTATTCAGGCATCAAATATTTGACGTAAGTACATATCTGATGTAATAACTTCCATTGACTTTTACTAAACTTAAAATAAGGAAATTATACTCCTTTTTAATCCCCTCACAAGATTTCACTATTACAGAAATTGATGGTTATTGGAATGAATTCTTGATTTGCTCATACTCTACCTGGGGGGGGGGGGTCCCTCTGTAGTCTATTGCCTCATTTCTTTAGAGGAGAAAAGGCATCAAATGTTTGCATAAAGTATCGCACGCACAGGCAAGCAGGTTTGCTTGGTTGGCAAGGAATAATTATACCGTGAAATTATTTGTTAAAAATAATTGTATATACGCCAAAAGGGATTGCTTGAAAGGGTTTCAATATGAGTTAAAAGGAGTTTATTAAATAGGAATATATATTCGTTAAAAAGGATTCGTCATAAAGGATTGTCTGCGTTAAAAAGGATTTTTTGAAAGGGATTCACTATGTGTTAACATGGGTTTGTTAAAAGGAATTACACATACGTTAAAAGGAGTTTATTGAAAGGGATTAAATCTTAGTTAAGAGGGGTTTGTTAAAAGGCATTAAATATGCGTTACGAGGGGTTTGTTAGAGGGGGTTTAATTCTTTTTTTAAAGTAGTTATTTTACGTTAAAAGGACCTATTTATTCATGTTAAAATTATTTACAAGAGATCCAAAGGAGGATCGTAATTATAAGAGGGAAAATGAGAGGACTCATATGTGCACATACACCAACGCAAAAAAAGCTTAAGAGTTGGTATGTGTTTGGAGCTTGTAAAGAGCTCGTACTACTCGTCCTGTTGCTGAATTACACAATATTTCCAGTGGTCAATATTCGATATTTTCAGTCGAGCTTAATCGATATTTCTAATCGATCACTGTCTACATTTTCAGGCGTTTATATTCTATATTTTCAGGCGTTACTAAAACATACAACTTTCACCTCATCAGGAATTTTCAATTACCACTAGGCGAACGAAAAGCTTCGGTGAAATTTATCTTTTGGCTGGAAATAAACACAAAGTTTCAGTAAAAATCAGGACATTTCTGGAAAGTTTCACTGCACCGCAGGAAGTAAGACGACGCATCCAAGCGATGACGACCAGCAATTATTCTTTCAGACTAATTTCCAGCTCGATGTTCAACCCCTGCACTGTGAGAGCCCAATTAGGACGTAGCACTGATACCGCACGAGTCGATGTAGAGTTGCACAACGTTGTTCGGTTTGTTGATTTAGAAGTCCAGTTCGAAATGAAAGAGGGTTGTGTGATGAAATTATATATACGCCAAAAAAGTTTATTTATGATATCGTCAGTAGCGTTGCTACAGTTCGTCGACTATATAAATTGCTGTATTGAAGGGTTAGATTCATGAATCGCCGGGTCCTGAACGGCAGCTATCATCATCGGAGAAAATGTTATGGCTGTACATAGCAATGAAATCCTTAATTTCTGCTGTAAAAATAGCTTGTTGTTTTTGAAAATCGAATCATGCAGGAAAATAATTGGGCGCGAGCGTTATCGTCGATGGATTTGGCAGGCCTCAACGCTTGAAACTAGGAACTGTACAGGAAACTGCACGGAGGTTCACACGAGTTCTAATTCAATGCGGGCAGTCAGAGAGACAAATCAGGCAATTTACCTAAACCGTCAAAAATGATAACATATCAAATAACATAGAGGGATAAAATTATACTACATACAAATACACCGTTGTTGCTTGGTTGGTTGGTTGGTCCGTCTCTCGGTCACGCTCTTAAGGATTTAGAACGGAGATAATTTCCAGGTCCGTATTCCTACACTGATAGCGAGACTGTCAGAGAAGTCAGTGATACTGCAAATACCATTATTTCAAGTCAGAGTTACGGCAAATAAAAGGGCATCTTAATTAACTTCATTTGTTTCGCCATTTTTGGCGGGGCGCGGAACTAATTTATGATCAAGATGCAAGTGAAGAAGGGAGCACATTTTTATAGCGAAATAATTTTGAATAGACCTAATTGACTTGAAATCCCCAATTTCTGCCTTGAGAATGGCTTGCTGTTTGTTCGAAAGTCCCAAAATGATTTAATTCGTCTGCTTGTCCTGTATCCATTATACAAGTTTTCATACATACTTAAAATTTGAAATTTAGGTGCACTGTGCCTGAGGATGATTTTCGTGAAATTTCGTGAAAATGAAAAACTGGGGACTGTACAGTTCCTTGACTTCCAGTCTGACTGCCTTCAATGACACTGAGCCCTTCCCATTACCCCCCCCTCCCCTCCCCCCCAAGTCCTACACTCCCACTGACCGATAATAGGCTGAAATTTTCATCTCTCTCGTTTCTTCTCTTTCTCTTACTGAATATTTCATTTTACAATTTTGTTTAAATGCTGATATTCTATTTCTGAAAATTTCATACATCAATTTTGTTTAAATGCTGATATTTATTTTACGAACGTCGTTAAGCGGCGGCACCCCATTGTGGCCCGGGCGTTAAGGCCCGAACATCTTCAAGGTATCATCATTATGGAAGTGGTGCACACAGCACACTCGAGCTCGGCCGTTCTCGCTGCCATGAGAGTTTGGGGAGAAATATGCTTTAGGAGGCGCACGACATCGTCCGATTGATGGATGACTCAATTTGTACGTGTGTCTATTCTCTGGACCTGCTCCCAGCCTTCATTTGTCTCGCTGGAAATTAGGCCTGCGTTGTATCTTGTAGGCCTACTCGAGTCTTGAACTAGCCCTGCAAGCATGAAACGTGTTGATGAAAAATATATGACATCTAATTACATACAGTGGGCATCAAGATGTGAGAGTGGCTGGAAAATATATCTGGTGATATTATTTCACCTAAAATGGATGGGTAAGGTAAGCTAACTCACGATACGAAGTATTATTTCGATCTTTTTTGTGGCTGTTAAAATAAAAACATATATTTGAGTCTACAGCACGCTGAGCAGTAGTGTTTTCGAATATAAATAAAATTTTCACTCAAAATTCATTAATTTAATGGGAATTTTACTGTTTTCATTAGTACAAGAAAATCCAACTCGTCCTTACCATTTGAATCGCTTCAAGTTTTTTACATTACTTCACATAAATGAAAAATTTATTCAAGTACGTACATTGTCCGTTATTGAGTCGTACCTGGCAGTTTTGATACATTTCGTATCAAAAACGAAATTTGATATTTCGCATTTTGATAGATTTCAAGTCAAGTGACATTTTTATTTCAGCGAAAGTCGGTACGAAAATATTAAAAGTTATTCCTAGGACTGGTCCCCCGCATCTTTTTCCACGTGAACTTGATCTGATACGATGTTGATAATATCTGACACGATGTTGATAATATCTGACACGATGTTGATAAATCTACGGAGATTTTACCGTAATTTTCCTCTGAATTTCCCCCATATTTTACACAGTGGCAGCGTGGCACTGAAGATATTACCTACAAACATGAATGTCTGCAAGAATAGGTATCAAATTTTCCTTTTTTGAATGATTCCTAAGTGCTCTTCCACGCTGACATCCAAGCTTAATTTCCCCGTAGGAAAATTACGTAAAATGAGCTAAAATTTCAGGGACAGAGCTATGCATATCTTAGAGATGAAATCATGCAAAATTATGGTAACGGCCTCACCACATAGAGATGCTTTTGTTAAACAAGCTAATTTTTTTTATCACGCGAGATCTCGCTAACGGCTTTTACTCAGGATCTCCACAAGACACTGAGGTATGTACTTTTTTATCAAAACAACAAAGCGACTACCATGATTACCTATATAGTATATAATAATAGGTCACGTTTGTGTGTTTTTTCAGTGTGTAACCATTTAACTCCACACTGAAGCAATTTGATGGGAGAAAATTCCCGGGTCCAGATTCTAGGGGCCGTATTCCTCCTAACCAGCGAGACTGTGTCAGGGAAGACTGTGTCAGGGAAGGCAGTTCGTATCAGTGATACTCAAAATTGCAACATTGCACGTGAGATTTACCGTCATTTTTGACGGCATGGGGACGCTGTGGGGATTGATAACATTATGCCACTGCCCCTCCGTCACGCCGCAGTACAAAGTAACAGCGATTACCAAACCTAGAACAAATCAGCTTGAGGTACCGACGCAGTAAAAAACGGTGCCTTCAACATTCTTCGGAGCTCATGCCCTCGCAGAAAGTGAGCATGAGTTTTTATGGGAATTGTTGGGGCTTCCAATTGTAGTCAGGAAAGATCAAAACCTTTGGAAGCCCTCACGCTCCTCAAAGCAAGCTTCCCCTACGTCCTCCCCTGGTCTATTCCGGCCACCCTGTGATCCTGTCTTTGACCACTCCACGATTCTTCAATTCCGCGAATTTCCGGCGCGATGCCCGGGAGAAGTTATCCTTCAGCATCCCTCCGTCGGTGCATTTATCCCGATTCCGGTATGTGTAATGAACTAAAGAACCCAGTGAGGGTTTCTAAACTCTTCGGTATAGTTCTCGATGAACAGCAGTACTCGACTCGTTAATGAAGAGAGAATTCGTTTTCCGGCGTGGTGTTCCTGCCTGAACTGCCTCCTGTAGTCGTGGTCCTAAGCTCGGAGAAGTAAAGCATGGTTCAGAGCTGCTGAAACCTGTTTTATCTGTCCATTTTCCGTGAAACGCTTGTTTTATCGAATTACAAGCACAAAGACCTATGAAATGTGAGCGTAAACGGTGAGAAACATTTTCGGCGATTGATATGAAACTCGGAATTGTTTCGCTGACTCACAATTTCCGCCTCAATTATGACTGGGTTGACTAATGTAGTCCAGTGACCAATTCAGATTTGTGTTCAACTGCCTGACACGGCAGAGTGAGTCAGTGCAGAGGGGGTCTCTAGCACGGCATTTGTGAACTGTACCCCTCTACCTCAGTCGACCCTAGCCATGGATACTTCGCATCTCTCTTCACATCACAACACGGACTCACCACATCAGCCTTCACATCACAACATGGACTCACCACATCGGTCTTCATATCATAGCATGCGTAAAAATCATACCCTAATGAGCTTGGAACAAATCTGCCTCACACGCGCAAGATATTTACAGAAAATAATTCGTTTCCATGAGTACAAACGCGCCACATTTCTGACGCATGAAAAAATCGATAATTCTCTGTAGAAATTATTATTCAAAAGAACTAAGAATCTCAGAGGCCTCGCAAAATGAAAGGTCCAATATTATCGAACAGCTTCCAATATTATCATCAATCCAAAAAAACATAGGGGGAAAATACGTCCTTAGCATCTGTGTTATTCACTGCAGATTAAAATCTACTCTCAATAATTCTGATTAAACTATTGAATTCCTGAGAAAATATTTTATGATCGTAATTTTTTTTCTGATTACTTCTACCAAGTTGTGTCTGGGTTTTTATTTCAAGTTCTGAGCCTGAGAATAAGGTTCGCAAGTTTTATTAATTAATAAATTTGATGAAAAATTAATTATCGTAATTAATTTATTAATTTTTCTTTAACATCAAGGGAGCTTAACGGGACTTAGAATTAAGTCTTCTGCAGGGTTTGAAAAGGGGCTTGATTTTCTTAGGGTTTAAAGAAGGTTAAGTTTTCGTGGTTTTATTTCAAGAACTTGAAAAACAGACTGGAAACCGTTTATTCGATGAAGGTCAAGTTCGTAGCTTAGCTATTGAAGCCTGCAGAGAGGTCAGCCAGACCCTCCGCCTCGAGAACGTTACTCTGTCACAGCGACGCCCTATCTGCTCCAACTTGGATGCCGTTTCTCGAGGGAGAGAGGCACATGAGGATTATAACATCAAATATATATATAAACGAATTACAACATCGTTCACACTATTCAGAGATAAAATCAAACATTTCTTATACAGGGTCAGAAACGACAAGGTAGTCGATTTGAGCAATGAATGTCAGCTGGTTGTAAAACAGACAACCATTTTAGGCACGAGATCTGTCTGATATCCTGCGAATTCTCCTACTCTGAGAAGGACGCTCGCCTCAGCAACATGTACTCACTAGTGGACACACCCCACCGAAAATGGCGGGACAAATGATGTTAAATTCTAAAGATGCCCTCTTTTTTACCATAACTCTGACATGAAACAATGTTATCTTCAGTATCACTGATACGGATTGCCTTAGCTGGCAGTTTCGCTATTAGTTTAGGACGGACGGACCAACCAAGCAAATAACCCAGGGCTATCGTTATATAGTGGGATCATTACTTTGAAAAGATAATCCTCTCTTAGTGATAAGATGCGTTAAATGTCTTGACTGAAGGAGTGCCAGTCTCTCTCTGTTGACACTTTGATGGGAATATTTACTGGGTGAGAATTCGTGCGCATGTGCCAGTATTGCACGTAATTCGTGCGCATGAGCCAGTATTGCAAGTAATTCGTGCGCATGAGCCAGTATTGCACGTAATTCGTGCGCATGAGCCAGTATGGCACGTAATTCGTGCGCATGAGCCAATATTGCACGTAATTCGCGCGCATGAGCCAGTATTGCACGTAATTTTACCGTGGACTACGTTTTATTTTACCAAATAACGGCATTTTCCTAGAGTTAGGTTGTATATTTACACACAATTATAAGTAGATAAATTCGCTATTTCTTCTATATTTGGTATCTATTCAGGTGTCTGTGTAGGTATGAACGAACGTATAACAGCGTCAGAAAATAATTATTTCACTATGTACACGAGTGTGCACCTTTGTAGGTCAAGTGATATAATTCGAATAGCTACAACTCTGAATTATTTTATCATCGCTACATAAACTGAATTTTCAGTAATTTATCACACATACAAACTCTAACTTTAATGATCCATCCAGTGTCCTGGATAAAGAATATTTTATCCGCCAGGACATTAGACAGACCTTACTTCTCACAACATGTTTACCAAACTCGTGCCCGTTGACAAAAAAGACGGAAGGTCAAATTACGTGTGCAGAGGTGACGAAACTTTAAAGTAAAACTAAATTAACGAAAGCGAGTGTGCTATGCAGACGTGCTATCGTTCAGCAGCCATTGTACAGCGGAAAATTCTGCCGGATTGTCCTGCATTCTTCTAAGCTCGCTGCTCAATTTTGTTCGAATAACATTTTTGACGACGTAGAAACAACGTTAAAAATAGATATAATTTTGCTGGAAATTTTTGGATGAAATTTTCGGGTCACTGACATATCTCGCACGACACATTTAGACGCGTCCAGATATACAGCGTTCTCCTTCCATTCGACGTTTCTTCGGTGTGTGACCGAGCAGAGCTGGGCAAATCAACAAACAAATAAATGTACGAATACATAAATATACGTATACATCGTGGTATTTTCGTGCACGTTTCTGTTTGCACGTTACCCACATTTTCCTGAAGCATGCAGAAGTCTCATTCACAGTTTCACGACTCGAAAGCGAGATCTTTCGCTTCACTAACAAATATCAGTCCTTTTAAATTGCGAGCACATTTTCACACCGACGCTTCACATTTGTATTCACCAGCGAACTCGCAACTATGAACAAAATTTACTGGATATTTTACACATTCTGGGAGCATCGAGCGTGTCGGAAAGGAGCGTGGAATAAAACTAAAGAAAGGCCCGCCGGGTACCCCTCCAGCGCAGTGTGCTGGACCCGCCAGTTCGCAACAGGTTTTGTAATTCCTCTGTTAGGTGCCCAGTTGTAGCCAGTTTAGGTGGTGCCCAGTTGTAGCCAGTTTAGGTGCCCAGTTGTAGCCAGTTTAGGTGCCCAGTTGTAGCCAGTTTAATTGGCGTACGAGCTCATGTCTGGATGCTCACCTCAGCGCCACTCCCCGCGATTACTGCATTATTTTTCGCCATTTTGGGGGTTAGTTTTTCCTTCTTTTAGGGACAGAAGAGACTCGTTTGACACGTTCGATGCAACCCTTGATGACACCCTCCTCCCCTTGATGCTCAGCACTTGATGTGATCAGATGCGTCAGATCTATTGCATCAGATGCAGCTCCGTGATGCTGTTGCATCAGGTGCAGCCCTGTGATGCTGTTGCATCAGATGCAGCCCCGTGATGCTGTTGCATCAGATGTAGCCCCGTGATGCTGTTACATCAGATGCAGCCCCGTGATGTTGTTGCATCAGACGCAGCCTTGTGATGCTGTTACATCAGATGCAGCCCCGTGATGCTGTTGCATCAGATGCAGCCCCGTGATGCTGTTGCATCAGATGCAGCCCCGTGATGCTGTTGCATTAGATGCAGCCCCGTGATGCTGTTGCATCAGGTGCAGCCCCGTGATGCTGTTGCATCAGATGCAGCCCTGTGATGCTCTTACATCAGATGCAGCCCTGTGACGCCACAAGCCGAAGATAATCAAAAAACATGACAACTTATTTCATCAACTTCACAGACCTAAGCTCCATGTTGTATACATTCCGCAACCCTGAAAACGTTTATTTCTAAATACACATTGAAAGGAATTGTTCAATTGTCATGGAAAGCTCAAATTGAACCATGAACAACCGAAAATAAATTTTTACGAGTGTCTGCATACGTTGAACAGTTTGACTGGAGGGCTTTGGATTTGCACTTTGTGAGCCTCTGTATTTGAAAATTCTCCAGGCCCTCTCAGGGTCGGGAGTTTTTTTTCTGTTCTTATATATTAAAGCATTTCCGACCGAGCGGCTGTGTATTCCAGGTGCACCTAATTTGATCTTTTCTTGGAGCGGACACTGAAACACCTGTTTCATATTTCATTTTGAAAGAATAGGTAAAACGAAACTTCACGGAATAACAACCCGAGACGTGTTTTGCGTTTCTTCGGGGATCAGGAAATTTGTTCACGAACGGTTCATATATTTTTTCACTCTGAAGGGCCTATCCCCGACCAAAAAAAATATATATTGTGCGGTTTTCAGTGGAGAAAATGCGGAGCTTTGAGCGTCTTCGAGAATTTTGGTGGTTCGATGGGAGGAAACTGGCAGACGTTCAGCTTCCTTAATGTGGCAAGGCTCTTCAATTTCTTTTTGAAGTTTTTGCGTCTAAAATTTGAGCATTCTGAAGCAGCTCTGTGCAGCAAGCTGGAGGACTCCCGGCAGTCTCTAAACAGGGAAAAGCCTCGAGTCTTTGGACAAGTGCAAGTTGGTCGGAATCCTGCCCCATTATTTACGAACTTTTATTGCTCAAAATGACTTGTTTCTGAACTTTCGGCCCGAAGTTATCGCGTCTTTTAATTTGATTCCCTAGTCAGGTCAGTACGGTTGCTGTGGTCACCGAGGTTTGACCAAAGTTTTCAAAATTACCTGATAAGCGAGATTGATTGGCTTTGATTATCTTTGATGATTGATTGGCTTTGATTATCTTTGATGATTGATTGGCTTTGATGGACCGTAACATCTTGTCAGCCAGTCATTTCATGCTGGCAGAATGACATCTGTCAGCAGCTGCTGTCGTTACAAAACTCCATTTGATCAAATTTACTCATCAAAACCGCGTCCATTCTGTCGATTTCCGTTGTGGAAAAATTGAGGGTCAATCCATCAGGGGATCCTGATAGCCACGCTGGAAAATGAATGTTATTTTCTCTTCCTATTTCCATTCCGGTGGTCGTAAAAATCAGTTTTGGATCCCCTTGACTGCAGCTTTGGACGATGAGTCTCTCGGTCTCAAGTATTTAAATCTATCGAACCACCGTAAATTTAGAAAGAATTTTGAATGCAAAAATCAAACTCGGCAATCATTTTTTCGGTCGTTTTTTGTTGAAGAAATGGGGTTTAGTTTCACGATTACAGGCTTTTCAAAAAAGTGTGACCATCGAAGCATACATGGGTCTTAAAATGAATAATTTGGTGTAATTCAACCGTACACAAATAGACATTGCAGGAATGTTCAGGTAAAGCAAGACGAGCAAAATATTCTGAAAGGTCATCCAGTGAAAAATTTGTGCAGAGACTCAAAAAAATATCCACAATGTGGTCGCGATAATGATAACGTAACTTTAATCGAATTTGCATTCAGGTATTTCAACTTTGTTAATGAAGCGCATATGGATTTTGTACATAGCAGTGGTGAGACAGAGTTTATTTACAATAATGGCATCATAAATATTGATGATCATGGTGATAATTAAATCACAAATGTTCCATAACAGGACGCTTCAGTCACCCAACAGTCACATTCGTCCCTCAGACAGAACACTCAATATTCTATTCAGTTCGGCAAGTAAAACAGCTCAACATTCAATATAATGTTTGAAGTAAAATTTATCGTTTAACATTTACTATAATGTGGTAAATGAAACAGCTTACGCAAGGTTCTAGATAATGTTTTAAGTGTATTGTAGAACTCAACATTTAATCCAATTGGGTAGGTGCAAGAGTTCACTCAACGTTCGATGCAAGGTAGTTAAATGTTGCATCCAACATTCAATACATAGCGGTGAGTTCGAAATAAAAGAACTCCATTCTTCTGACTGGGACCACAATCAGAGACTGCCGGCATCAATTAAAAACAAACGAGGTAGGAATATGAAAACAAGTTTGAATAATTGCGAAATAACTGCAACAGCTGATAAGAGGCTGGCCTTAAGATCCAATATCGTGACGGGAGTTGCAGAAAAAATTTCACGATAATTCCCGTGACATGTTACGGACTAACAAAGTAAAATTGAGATATGAAGTTTTTCGCGCGTCACATTTTGGGACCATAACAGGCAGCTTGTTCTGTCCATGAAACGCACAGTGATCATTTCCGTGCTTTTCGTTTCCAAACCAAACAACGAACAATTTCAAACGGGTGAAAATTACCACAAGCGTTGCATGAGTCAAAATTAATTGACATGGATTCAAACAAACTTTTTCGATTGACATTAAGCAGCACGTACGCACAAGCCTCAGTACGAGCTGTTATGTAAGAACTAGACCTTTTAGCTATTTCGATTATAAATATAAATAATTCCTTCTCTATTGTTTCTCCGCAACAATTTTTTATCAGATGCTCCTCGAGATCTGACAGCTGCTATCCTGCCAAGGATGCAGACGGGGATGCGGGGTATCTTCTTGGTCCGAGTTTATGCCCTTATTTGGGGTAAGAAGTGTACAGAGCTTTTTGTTAAAGCAGCCTCAGAGATGCGGGTGCCATATTGCCTTACGGCGGTCCCGAACCTCAGGGATTATTTTGCTGCGCCAGAACTGCAGGATTGAAATAGACCACAGTCATAATAAAATTGCTGACTGTCATAATTAAATTACTGACAGTCAGAAATGTAATAGCCGGCAGTCAGAATGAAATAGCCAACATTCAGAATGAAATAGCCAACATTCAGAATGAAATAGCCAACATTCAAGATAAAATAGCTAACATTCAAGATGAAATAGCCGACATTCAGAATGAAATAGCCAACATTCAGGATGAAATAGCCAACATTGAGGATGAAATAGCTGAGTCTNCCCGTCACAGCACATTTAACAAAGGCTGTCACTGCGTTACATGAATATAATAAAGTCATAGCTCACCTAAGAGGAGTTATCATGCCTATATAGAGGCCATAACGTCGTTTTCACGGTTTTTACTCATAGTCTACTCTCATTTCTGAAAGACACTGTTAATAATCCAGCACGATACTAAAATTGTTGGTTCTTAGTCCAATATCACGGCGGATATGTGCATAGATGCATAGCACACAGGGCACTTCTTAATGACTGAACCAAACAAATCTTCATCAACTCCTATTATGTCAAACGAATTTTTAAAAACGGAGCATCTATACAATGCTGAGACGCACGAGTTTTTATTTGACAGCATTGTATTCTTAAGGGATACGTAAAGGGCACAGTTTACCGTGCTAAGCCGACACATCTACACCCACTCGAGGTATCCAACGCGGCAGCAATCTGCCCTATTGAACCAGGACTAACTAGTGCCGTTTTGAACATCTGCACATGAACAATATCGTCTTTTAAAGTAAATAAAATGAAACTTGTCATTCGCAAGATTCTCTTCCTCCTCAGTTTTCCCAAATCCCTGTTATTTTTTAGCGGTTATTACAGATTCATTTTATCTCAGTCATTAAAATTGCTTTCTATGAATCATTGTCCACAAAGGAAAATCAGTCGATCTTTTCAGAGTACGTCAAGTGTCTCTCGAGCCTGGAGCTTTCGTGCTCTTTTCTCAAATGAGGAGATTAAGGTTCGACTCTCAACTACACTAACGTGTAGTTGAGTTGAGTTGAGTTGAAACACTAACGTGTTTCATAGAACCACGGAATGATTCTTCGAGAAGGGAAGCATGAAGTCCACATTTAGTCACGTGTCTGCCTTGTGCATCACTTCCTCTGCTGGAAATTATGAAGCCGTAATAACCCAGTACTGTGCTCTACGTCAAATCTATTTAGTATAATACTAAAACTCTGGTCGTCTTGCTTGTTTGCTTGCTTGAACCGTGCACACGTTTGTCTGTCGGCTCTGAGATATTCGAAATTTATACTCTTCGTTTAATCCTGTATTGTGGATACCGACTTAACTGCATAGGATATTATTCCGAATACGCTTTTAGTTTGATAAATTTTATTTGACCCAACGGGTCACGAGTAATCTAGTAATAAATAAAGTTTACTTCGTCTTTCATGCGCCTGAGGCATCGATTTTCGACGTCAAATGGAGGCGACGGCTGTCACCGCGGAGACAGCGACGGAGCGGGTCCATCTTCCTGACAAACTGGCGAGCCTTCCATATTGTGCTGGGCATCCCGTGAAAAATGGGAAAATAGTCCAGCGTTTGACGGACGGACTATGTATTGTTGGTCGTTTGACTGGAGAGGTGGGTGAAGCTGGAGAATGTTTTGGCGTCACACTGATGCTGCAGGGAACTTTTAATTTTGAGTGGGTACTAAATGGCGATTTGCTATAGCACTCAGAATTTTGTTGCAGTACTCAGAACTCAAGACTGTGCTCCAGTACTCAGAACTGTATTGTAGTACTCAGATGGCTTATTACAGATAATGATGTTTTATAATTGCAAGTGATGGGTGGCTGACCCTCGAAATGACTAATCCAACACGGCTGATTTATAATTATTTGCTACTTTAAGCTATCGGAGTCTATTCTGAATAATCAATGTTGATGTACTATTAGTGAATAATTAAGCGGTTTCCCTCAATGAAATTGATCCGAGAACTATCATTATTACGAATCTGAACAACCGACTCGGGGACGGGGACCTAGCATTTACCTATCATTGTGTAGTCTGAGGGGGAATAGGTTCTTTGGAATCGTTCGTTCTCATGTTTTTTTCTAAGGTAATCAAAATTGAATCGCAGTTCCTGTTTCCTCGTTAAGAATGAAACTTTTTGTATTGATGGGACCGAAATCCAATGCTGTTATTATGCCCCTTGATTAAATCTTTTGGCTCGTGTTAGCCTAAAAAGAAAGAAACACAAACTGATGACCAGGCACATCACTGTAAAATAAATGGTTCGAAAACAATAAAGCCTCAAATTAATTCCGTAGTGAAACTCAATTTTGTACAAACGCATGAGCTGGGTCACACTTCTTTCTTAGCAGAAGGGAGTTACAAAAACAACAAACTATACGAAAAATTGTAAGATATGCCTTAAAAAAAGAACAGACGCAAAGACCCAGAGGTGTCGAAAGCAAGGGACACGAAAACATGTTACTGTTCCCAGAAATCGACAGTCTGGGAAAGGGCACAAAGAGAATGGTAACACACAAAACGTAGGTATGTAAAATACACGGGAAGACACGACGCGTGAAAGGACACACATAGAATGGGGCACCATTGAAGAAAGGAGTATTATTGGTAGGGTCAATGGGACTCCCTCGGTCACAATACACCATGGGGGGAAATGAGGCTTCCATTGCTTCTTCAAATGCGGCCGCTGCTCAGTGTGTCGCCGTCGCACACTGGCAATTGCAAAAGATTCTTTAGCCCTTGACATGAGCAGGCCTTTGAGATCTCGTAAGAAGCCGCACGTGTTACGGATATTCTAGAAGTTCAGGAAGACGTCGGGGTTCTGGCGACAACAATGCCAAGCCAACTTGTCTCCGCCGCGTGGTGAGATCGCGTGGAACATGTTTTGCGCGTGGAACATGTTTTGCGCGTGTAACATGTTTTGCGCGTGTAACATTGGTACAGGATGTTATGAATAACACACACGTTATATCCATAGTAACGCTGCTCCGGGTAACTGGTTATCGTTTTTCGCTGCCCCAACGGTAACCAACTATCCGGCAGCGATACCTGCGCTCGGGCAGACAACATAATAGATACTTACATTTTGATGCCCCAATAACAGAGTAAGACTGGATGTTTTCCGTTCAAAATTCTCAAGGATAATTGGAAGGGATTTAAAAAAAGTCCAGCAGCGTTTTGTTGGGGAGAGATCGTGAATTCTGATCTTCTGTGGCTGGGTGTCATTTTAGCCACGAGTCCAAGTCAAGGGGCTTAGATTTTTGTGTCTAATGGAAGGCAGAAACTGAGGTGAACTGCTCATAGGCGACAAAAAAGCCTGCAATGAAGTGTTGATACCAACTTCTGGGGACTTATGGGCTATTTTTTATGCTGAAGAAATCATAAGCTCCATGGACAAGAAATTGGTCACCTATCGTTTCGAAGCTCCAGTTATTTACTACTTTCATCCAAGCTGTGATCGAAGTTTGAGTTGCACCCGAGTGCTGAACAGGTATAAGTCTTTATTCAGAGCCGGCATGGTGAAGACTTGTTCCTTAGTTGCTCCACGACGATAGGACGAATGCAAAACGTCTCAGAATGGCGAAAGGGGTTATTGAATTTGGTCGAGCCATGGAACACCCAGAGAAGGAAGTAGCGAAATTCGCTGGTGTTTCATGCCGCACAGTCAAGCGGGTTTACCAGAAATTTAAATAATTCGGTACATACGACCACTCGAGGCAAAATTATGTTTGAAAAAAACTAGCTGATAGGGACTGCCGCAGTGCGTCCTGAATTGTTGACCAGAATCGCTTTGCATCAAGGATAGAACTACTGTGAAATGTCGGTGATGGTTCTCCTTCAGGTGTTTCTTAACGAACTCTCCGTAAGGAACTTCATGCAATGGATACATGGAGCCGAGTGCCTCGTGAACGGCCAATGTTAACTCCTGCTTGCAAAACCATTCGCATGAAGTGAATCAAAGCATGCACTCATTGGACTATAGAGGAGTGGAGGAGTGTCATGTTCTCGGACGAATCTCACATCTGTCTTCACAGCAATGATGCCCGACGTCATGTTCATCGAAGACCGAAGACCTCATGAAGCTTGCAGCGAAGCCTATGTGCAAGGGGCGATACAAAGAGGAGGAGGTCCATTATGTTCCGGGGCCGTTTCAACTTCACAGAAGTGGGTCCTTCAGTTGAGGTATCCATCAAACGGAACCAGCATGGCTTCATTAAACTGCTAGATAACTAAGTTTCGCCGTCAGCACATATCTGTATAGAGGAAGGCATGTTGCTTTGCTCATCTTTAAGGATGACAACTGCCAGGTGTACAGGCTAGACCTGTGATTAATTGACATAACAATCATTCAGGATGCGTCAGGCATTTAGATTGAACACCTAGATTGACAGGCTAGACGTAAAAAAGATTATCCAAGTACTGTGGTCGCCCTGCGAGATCAGTTCACGCAAACGTGGCTTAAAATCGACCTGGTGTACATTAGGACACTTATAGACTCAATGCCTTGCAGAATTACCTCCATTATTTGTGCTCGTGGAGGTCCTACACCATATTAGTAACAGGTGACTTATTTTTGTCCAGATAGCTTACATATTATATTGGGCTAAAGTTGTACTCGGGTCGGTGGGCTATAGCTACCGAAATACATAGAGCTGTTCAACGCTTCTATGAGCTGCAAAATAAAAACCAAGGCATGGGCTGGTGTTCATTACGGCTAGCAATGAGCAAGACTGCACGCGCGAATCAGCAACTTCTGGTCAACTTGTAATTGGCGAAAATTTTCGCAAAATTTTAAGTTTTGTAGTTTTCAGATCAAAATCACTGAATCCATCACGGTAGTCAGGATCACAACCACGGTAGTCAGGATCACAACCAGGGTA
>VOMN01084468.1:0-12618 GCA_014899125.1 Orchestia grillus
GTGCCGGCTGCTGCTGCCGTGAGGAAAGAACAGTAATGCCGTTTCCTCTCACGATGGAGGGGTCGGTTTTGTACATAATTATTGCTATTTAATTCATCGGAAATCATTTGGGACAGTTTATAATTTATGATTTAGATTTAACTAATTTATTATTTGGTTTGAAGCAACAAAAGCATATGTTGTTGGAATTCATTGTGTTTTATTAGATTTTTTCTCTGGGTATTGGGAATGACTAGTGTTACGCACTTGTGGCTGTAACTAATGTTACGCACTTGTGGCTGTAACTAGTGTTACGCACTTGTGGCTGTAACTAGTGTTACGCACTTACGGCAGTAACTCGTGTTACGCATTTGGGGCAGTAACTGGTTTTACGTATTTGTGCCAGTAACTAGCATCATGTACTAGTGGCCGCAACTAGGGCCACACCTCTGTAGTACACAATAGGTCGACCGCTTGTGTGTAAGAATTACCCGATGAGCACATATTTATTTTCTTCTTGGTTTGTACGTAATTTGTCGCATTCATTAATTTGTCACATTCATTAATTTGTCACATTCGTTGATTTGTCACATTCGTTGATTTGTCTCATTCATTAATTTGTCACATTCATTAATTTGTCATCCTCATGAATTTGTCACCCTCATTAATTTGTCACCCTCGTTAATTTGTCATCGTTAACTTGTCACTCATTAATTTGTCACCCTTATCAATTTGTCACCCTCATCTATTTTTCACCCTAATCAATTTGTCACCCCCATTAATTTGTCTTATCTGATTAATATGTCACTCTCGTTACTTTTTCTCTTTCGTAACTTTGTCACCATCATTAATTTGTCACCCTCGTCAATTGATCAATTTATCTCTCGTCAATTTGTCACCCTCATTAATAAATGAACTGAGAACATTCAGTAATCATGAAAAGAACTGTAACATGTTAGACATTAGGCTAAAGTAGATCTATAATTGTGTCGGTTGGGATCCGTGATTTTTGGCTGTTGAGCTCACCTATTCGCCCCACTTTGTTCACTAGTTGCTCAGGTGCCAATAAAATTGTCCCTACTTCTCACCTCGTGGCTGTGCCCACTGGGCCCGCTTACTGTAGCGCGAGGCCGGCCTCCCTGTGAGCGTCCAGCTGTTGTTGCCTTGGTGGCGCCGTGGCCCGAGCTGCCCGGTCGTGCGCTGCGTGGCAGTAGGGGCCCCGATGTCGAAAGTCATCGTGGTCGTAGGCGGTAGGTGTGCCTGTTTTACTCCTGTAGAATACCGTGTCCTTTAATTATCAATTCACTCCAATGGGATGCCCCTTGCCCAGCCATTCGCCTGTAACAAGGGACCCAGCACCTGCCAATTCAGGTTCATTACGTCATGATGACCAGGTGTGCACATGCTAATGCTGGTGTGGTCGGTAGCCTGTTCATCGTCCGGTCAGTCCTGACGCGTCTGCCGCTGTAATTGGCTCAGTCGTAACTAAAGGGGTGCCTATTTTGGCTGTGTCCTGGGGCGATAGTTTGAGTGCCACCATCATCTAGATTGACTTCCACTGGGAGAGAGGGGGAGGGAGGAAGTAGTTTATTTTCCGACATGCGTAGGTCTTACTCCTTGTAGGCCACTGTCGACCACATATGTATTTGTAGTATTACAGTCCATGTTGGGTCCCGTTAATTTAGTTTGGAAGTGAAGTGTAAATATTCGAGCCTGGCAAATATTCCATTTGGAGGCCAAATATTGATGTTGTGGCCTGATAATTTAATTCTGAAGTGAAATGTTAATCTTGAAGCCCTTCAATTTAACTCGGATGAGAAACATTTGAGTTTAGGTCAATGTATTTTGCTCAGAGGTGAAATATTTATTCTGAGGCCTGTTAATATAACTTGAATGTTTGTTAGCTTTTCAATTTCATTCGCATGTGACAATCCATCGCCAATTTACAAGTCCCTTCTTCTCTTCCACGGTAAAGGGAGGGTACTTGCTGTACATTGTGAACGTGTGCACTCAGTGCAGGCTGTGTACGCTTGGCGTGAATTTGGTTGGCCGATGGTGCATTTGGTTGATAGAATATGAACCAAGAAGGCATACCAACTCTCTGTGCTGGCGCGCACGCAGGTCTCCCACTACTTGTGCTTCCAAGTGCTCACGAGCGCCGCGAGCGAATGCTCTCACCCAACTGCCCGAGGCGGACGAAATCCTGCATTTCATTCCATTTCCTGCTCCGACTTGTTGGGACTGAAACTAGTCATACCTACGCTCACCGTATCCTAGATACGCTCCTCATGTAGGTAGACCTAGTCACACTAGCTAGCGGGAAAAACATATGAGTAGACATCGTGCGGCAAATACCTAATCTAACCGATTAGGGGTATGTTGCTGCAATATTTATGTTGCTGTTGCTGCAATATTTAGTCACTTTACAGTTAATACATTTTTGAATGGTGTGTCAGGGTCGTGCTCGGCATTACGTAAGTATTATTTCGGTGAAGATTAGCTCGTATTTTCAATGGTAGTTTCCACGCTGCCAGCCATCATGGTATGCCATCTTGGCTCGTTTGTTTGCGTTATCCTTGTAGCGTCTTTCTTTGCCTTCCTGGGGTATTTCTTCGACTCTGGCTTTAATTATTACCCGGTGTATTGCTGCTATTAATTTCGTCGATAGGTGACCATTCCTTCTTTGACATCTCCGCGGCATTTCTCCGACAACACAGACTTGTTTCATAGCCACCATGTCACACTTCCTCCGATCTACCATTTGAACTGGGCTCAGCATCGTTTTTTGTGGCTTGTACTTCTCTCAGCTGATGCGGGCTTTGCCTGTTGAAGTCAACACGACAAGGTGCTTCCTGAGTGACGACTTTCAGTTTGACCACCATCGTCTGCGCGCCAGCTCCTCTGATACAACTGCCGAGGACGTTCGTCTTTTTGTAGAGTAGGTCCCGTTTTTTAGCAACTTAGCTTGTAAATATTGACTGTGTACATATATACTTGTACAACCTTGTACATAATAAACTTCTTCTCACTCTCATCGTTTAGTTACAATTAAACAAATGTCTGCCTAGTATTTTGTTTGAATGTCCTGCAATTAGTGTTACATTACGCATGAATTATCAACGCAAGATCATTTCTACGATGTATATTCGAAAGCTACTTGATAGAACGTAACGTTAAATTCACAGGATATTTGCAACTAATTCATGCGCAATAGTAAGAGTTCATACATATATTCAGGAACTACGGCTATCTTCTGTTGATCTCAGCGCCTGGCGCTATCATGCATCGTTAGCGAGGTCTTATTAGAAGTCGTATGAGCCGTAACATCAACGTTTAAAATGCTTCATATTTCATTGCAGGGGATGCATGCGATATACAAATACTGTGTTTAATCAAAACCAGCAAGAATGAAGTATTACGCGATATGGAAGGTAGTAAATAGAGGATCTGTGATCCTTTCTTTGAACTGAGTTGGATAAGACGCTGGTTTATAGAACTTAACTATTGTTGGGCTTCATTCGTGATACATCAACTATGGCTGCCCCAAGTCTTCTTTACGCCTAAGTTGACGTTCATTTTCATAAGCCCAATTGAGAATGTTTCCTCAAGTTTTCGATCGGGTTTATGTCCGGAGAATTATCCGACCAGTTCACTTACGAGGTTCACCGAAGCCTAATTCTTTGGAGCTCTCCGTCGTTTTGTGAGCTGCCTGCGAAGGTGCATTATCTTCCTGCCTCACTCTCTTCCTTCTCACCCCCTCCTTTTTTTCTCACTCTATCTCCTGCACCCTCTCCTCCGCACCTCCTCACGATGATAACGGTTTGCAAATCTTCCTCTATCAGCCGAGCGACTGTTGCGATAACTCCGTCAGCTGCGGCCTTGCCGAGTCCAAAGACTGTACCCACCCAATCACTCTTCGCTGTGTCATCGTGTCATCCAATGACAGCCTGCCCGCCCGCTGGTGAAGGATATGAAAGAAAGATGAAATTTAAAAAATTACCTGTAAGTGCAGAAAAGTATTTCTCGTACATTTCACCACGAAGAAAACTTAATTTTGACAACAAAAACAAGTGTTGGCGACGTCGGTGTGGCGACTCCTGATAATAGAAAGAAAAAGAATTGATCGTCTACTTTGAAATATGGAGAGGACCTCTTTCCCCCCTCCCAATTAAGGGGAGGGTACCGCGAGGAGGGACGCTTTGCTACCCCCAGTTCGCTGTTAATTAGTTAATAATAAGGCAATTTACTTGAGAGAAAATCAATGGACTTTTACTTTACTGTGTCTAACATAAAGGAAATGCACTACTCGACCGAAAAATTTGTCGCACGCTGGAGAAATGTGGATTCAACGAAAACAATCAATTTTGATAGTTTCTTAGACCGCCTTTTGCATGGATCACAGCTTTTATTCTATTAGGCGTGGATTTGACATATTTTGCAAACATTCGGAACGAATATTTGTCCGAAGTACGATTAAACATAGAGAAAGATCTTCCAAGAAGGAAGAGGTGTTGAGGCTCGCTGCTCCCTCTCATGTTGGTCCCACGCATTTTCGACTGGATTTAAATCAAGAGATTATGGAGGTCACTTCATGTGAGTAAAATGATCCGTGTTCCCTGAACCAATCCTGCACTACTCGAGACACGTTGATGCAAGCGTTGTCGTCTTGTAAAATAACGGAACCGTTAGGACACTAACAATCCATAAACAGATGTACTCGTTTATTCAAGATGTTCAAACACTGGGATTATATTCCGTTGCTGCACGAGGTTACTGAACGTAATCGCGACCATGTGAAGGTTCCCCCCCCCCTCCCAGGTCATTACACTGCTGCCTGTACTGTCGGAGCGATGCATAAAGGATCCAAAGCCTCATGGCTTCCTGTCTCGCGCTAACTCTGCCATCTGTCCAAAAGAAGGTGAACCTCAATTCATTAAACCATTGGACGTGTTTCCATTGCTCTGCCGTCTAGTCTTGTGGTCTTTTGGGAATCGAACCTGTTCCGTTTCATTTGCTCTACTGACCCATGATGTCCTGGTGACGGCACAACTAGGTTAAACACATTTCCTTGAGTCCTCGGCCCATGGTGCGAGTAAATATTTTCTTGACAATTTCATTGAACATGCTAGTCAACTGCTGAACACTTCTGCCGGTTTGCTCCACCAATCGCTTTACAGAACGCTTGTCGCGAGTATTCAGAATTGTTACTCTGCTACTATTACCAATGAATGACTGCGTTTCGTCATCTTCTTTCAATGAGCAATTGTTCTTTGCACGATTTTAAATCCGATGGCCATCATTTGAGCCACTTCTCTGTCGGATTCCTCAGCCTAGTGCAAACCTATAACCTGTCATTTGTCAGAGACAAATGTTTAGTTGTAGGCTTTTTTCCAGCGGGATTAGTCATGCTCGTCGCCGAGGGAGCAAGTGCAGTACTAACTACAGTGACAACGTAATAATAATTATTGTTGCCATGTTCTTTTTCTTCAAATTTGGGTTAATATTTACTTTGGGGCGGCATCGTGGCTTTCTATTCTTTGTGCAGCTCTCATTTGAATATGACTGAATAGGATTTTTTTTCTAAGTTGCGGAAATATATTTTCGAAAGTTGAACACGATGGGAACGTAGTTTAATACGAGTTTATATTGTAGAACGAGTCATCGGCTCCTGCGTTTCCTCGAAGTTACATTAGGGTTAGGGTTAGTTTAAGGTTAGCTTAGGTTGGTCAGGATAGATTTGTTACGATAATGAGACATAACATAATATTGAATTCCGACTGGCTTTGCTTTGTGAAAATGTGGCTCTATTATCCGTAGACTTTTCTTAATATCTCTTTCAATGATACGAGCACGAAAGTTGTAGAATGAATAGAGAGCTCTGTACACGATGCCGACGTAGAGTAAAAATTAACCCAAATAAGTAATGAGGAAACCTTGGAAATTGTATTATTTTATCTGGCTTGTACCAGGATGCGACAAACTTTTTGCCGGTTTGTGTAATATCACACCACGAACAATATACTTTATAACTAATGAGCCTCATAATTATGAATATTTAAGACTCATTATTCATTCCCGGCATAAGGTAACAGCTATGTCATGAGAAGAGTATTTACTTAGCACTTCGACCGCAATTCTATCCACAGGTAAAATTTTGCGGTTTAAATTCATGAGCTTTGTAATTACCCACCTACCTGAGTTTTTTACTGCACTCTGTGTAGAGACACTTTTAGGCAAGAAGAAAAGCAAATAATATTTGCGCAAAGCAGTAAAGCAGTGAGGGGACGTACTCGTAGTGGAAAGACAGAAAAAATAGTTCAAAAGATCGAATATATCAAACAGACGAACGTTTTCCTTGAAAAATTACTTAGACCAGCTGACCTTGAACATAAAGATTAATTAAAAATTACCATCAAAAATTAATGGCGTGGAGAACTTAGATGGTAAACGAAGCGCGGCAGGGAGCCTCAAAATAAAATGTATACATATAGCAACGCTCGTTCCAACAAAACGTCGGTGAAGTAGGAGTCAGGAATAGAGTAGAAAGCCAACGCCATCAGTAACACCATCCGTCTGCTGCCCTTACCGCCCTGCACACTTGGGCGCTGCGTGGGCTTTTACTGTAACAAACCTATTCTATTATCTTCATGAGCATTTTCGCATCACTTGAAATCTGCACGGTACGTAATGACAGAAACATACAAAGACGCCTAAACGTGTCACTGGTGAACCAGTCGACGTCAAAGTCAATACCCGTCAGCCTACTGGCCGATGCTACAACCAGCCTGGCCTGCCGAGTCCGCAGGGAAAAATGAGATGTCTACCGAACAACCCTCGATTCAGCAGTACTCTAAAGGGTCGCTCAGGAAACTACGCAACAAGAGTATCTCAGGCAAATCAGAGAGGAGAAATGTTTCGTACCATAGAACCTAGTCTCTCCTGAGTAGGAAAAGAGTGCGTTACCACTGCGGCACAGAACTTATGGAGATAATTTGGCGGCAGCTGAATGACCTTGAACTGCAGAACCAGGGAGCCGGGTGAGCACCAGTGCACCACCATATCTCTTCTAGCCTTCAGACTGCCTTCTCACATCAGTTCGCGTTTCGCAGCGGGTCGAGGAAACGGTGTACGAGTAGTCGTCCGTGGGTTGCTTGAAAGCAAAGCCCTTCTTGCTGCTGGTTCTTCTCGTTTAAAAGCGGGTGCACCGATGAACGCTGATAGTAAATTATATGCTAACTGTGCATGTGATAATGTGTAGTGTCTATCTGAAGTAACTCACATTGGATTTTCCGTTATCAACTCTCAATATTTCTTGTTGATATTTCTGCTAAGATAACGTACTATTTTCGAATAAGGAAATTGTTATATAACCGCAGTTGTTACGGTGGCAAGGCACTGGAGAGGGAAACATTCTCGCTTGAATAAGTTAACAAGTGTTCGTAGAATAAGAGAAGGAACTTATAGTCTTGTCCAAAATGTTGAACAAGTTAGCACCCGTAAGTCGCATCCTGGCGACGTGCAAGCCCTCCATCACCTCGAGCTGCAGTCACCACATGCGCCGAATCTTGGCTACGCAGGCGAAGTGCAAGTCCTTCAGCACCTCTAGCATCGCCTCTTGTCACCACGAAAATCAACAGTAAGGGTTCTTGCTGTCTTTTAAGAGTTTATTCTCCTAATTAAAAACTGATGGTAAAACTGTGAAAACTGTTGAACTCACTTGTGTAAATTTGGTGTAGAAAATAAAAACCCCGCAACGGAATTGTAAAAAAGCTTCTTACCTCTCATGATTATTGCAGACATTTTTCCGTAAATATAGAAAAAAAATTGCTGACAGCATTTAAAGTGACCCGGATTTAAATGATCGGCTGCATTAGGTCTCTCATTCAAGTGTGAGCCTTTTTTCTACTTTTTCTTCACCGTTGCATCTGATACTGAAGTTGCGAACAGCAACAGTGTCTTAAATCGAACGCCATTAAAATGTTCGCCGTAGAGGTGTTAAAATCTACCGGGCACATGATTTCGCCTATTCCAGATGATCAATTAATGAATCTTTTTCCACCGAAATTTTCCCTAGTGCTAAAAATTACAAGATTAACTAGAATTGTACAAAACGTTGATAAACATTGTAGGAACAGTCATCGACCAGTCTCTGCGCCACCAATTTTCAGTAAGTTATTTAGAAAAATACGGTATAATAGGTTATAATTCATATTTTGAACAAAATTCGTAACTCGATAACAAAACATTTAGCTTTCGTTTATCGATGTTAAGAACTCGCGTCATTCTAAATCATCTTCAACATCTGTACTTCAACATTGACCAGGGTCGTTTCAGATTCTGTACTTTTTAGATTTCAACAAAACTTTTAATAGTGTAGACCACAGAATTCTTCTATCCAAACTGAACCACCATGCAATAAGAGGTTCACATCATCATTGGTTCATAACTTATCTTTCACCGACAACAATACGTTAGAATCGGATATGTAAAATCAGATATGCAGGATATAGCCCATGGTGTGCCGCAAGGCTCAGTATTGGGACCCTTAGTGTTTCTCACATTCATTAATGACATGACAAATGTACGTCCTATTTAATTTTATACTTTTCGCGGTGAATGGCATAGTAATAACGATAAGAAATGGTGCAGTAGAAGAAACGGGTTACTTGAAGTTTGTGGGAATGATCCTTGACAAACACTTTCAGTTAACGTGTATTTCAGATATTTGTGAAAAAAATTCGAAATCGGATGGTGTACTCGATAAAGTTAAAACTACAATGCCAACTGATGCCCCAAAAAACCAATTTCACTCACTGATTCGTTCGTTTTAATACGAAACAGAAGTCTAATTTTGGACCAATAAAAATGAAACGTACAAAGACTTCAAAAAAACCTGAGAGTTATTGCACACTTAGTCTGTAATGCGGACACTAACAACTTTGTTAAATACGCGGGAATTCTTGAATTACTTAACCTTGATCAGTTTTTTAGGGAAATTTTACATTCATTACTATTAGAATGAGCGATGACCGAAATCTTCACGAAAAAAATTCTTCATAATAAAGTCCCCATGATCAAGTTCCCAGAAATGGATATAAATTATCGATTTCTTACAACTCGTAACCATAATTTCAACATAGCTTTTTTTAAATCAATTAAATTTTTGACTTTCATAATTCTGAACAAAAATGAAAATCATTCATACTCGTATCTATATTACAGTTGCTAAATAAGATACGGAACGTTTGTCTGGACAATATTTTAAATATAGATTGCTTTTGTATGGTCGGTATTCATGTGACTTGAGGGCTAACTGGACAAGTTCAACAAGTTATATGTGGTGGTTAATTCACATGTTGACTACCCCTCTTAATTGATGTGTATCCCCACAGAAGGAGGATCCCCACCTCTCAGGCTGACTCCTTCCTGGACATCGGCACCCGCCCCATCTTCAACGCAACCCACGACGCCTTCAGGGCCTCCGCCAGGAAGTTCTTCGCTGAAGAGGTCATTCCCTACCATGACCAGTGAGTGGTACTTGTAGTACCATCTGTGTGGGGTGCCACTCCTCACTACTATGACCAGTAAGGGGCAGAATAGAAAAGAATAGAATATGGCAAAAGGAACGAACTAAGTATCCTATTCTTGGTCTTCTGCGTAAGTCGTATGCCGTCAGATACAATCACGCACATGCACCCGAGTAGAAGTAAACTAGGAGGGTCAAGAAAGTAAAAGAGCAGTTAGTATTACTAATGCGTGTATTCAGTGACCATTACTACTACTACCCTTTGCACCTCTGCAGGAGGGGAACAGAAAGGTTTACTGATAAGTAACACACGCTCGCAATCATCAATCTTTACGTACAGGTATCACAACATTTGTTTCAGTATAAGAAAGTCACCATTCAACACTCGTAGAATCTTATATTTTCCCAGGCTTTCCTTCTTATCACCCGCAATGTTTCAAATCATGACCTCGAATCAGTGGTTTAAAATGCCGGTGTATTTCCTATCTAGTATTTTTCGAGATTACTTTTGAATACGGAAGCAAAGACGATGCTGTCTGGTAGCTGTTTGCCCCATATTTTGGTATAGGTGACAAAGAAGATGTATCTTAAATGAATTTAATTTGAACGTTTCAAGCTTAAAGCTTTTTATTAACAAAATCTAGAAGCAAAGGAACTAATCATTAAAATTTATTCAAAACTGACAGCAAAAAATTCGAGAGTCAAAATAAAAACAAAATTTAAAATGCACTCAAGTTAATTGCTAACTACTTTTAGAGGTTACGCGCTCTGCATTCCGTTAAAGGAAGGTTTCAGCTTGTGAATGTAGATAGATTCCACAAACCCCAAGTCAAAATTGGATGATGAGGTGTCTACGATTTTAAATATACCAATGCCCATCGTTTGATCGCAGGAGTTGTTTACACAATGGTGACGGGCACTAGAATGGAGAGAAGCTCCAAGAAATAAGTCTGTTCGATGAATGCAGTCAGCACGCTCTGCAAGCCTCACGTTCAGTGTTTTGTGAGTAGAACCCAAGCACGTGACGTGCAATGCGCGCATTTAAAGTTACAATCAAGGAAAGATAGCTTATCAGTTGGTTAACATCTTTGAAAGGGAAGCCTATAGTGCGCTTGTTACCTAATATGAAACGAATGGAAAATTCCGGAAAAACATTGATACATGTTTTTGCGATTCTCTCTTCACTTCCTAAGATTGCTATTCAAACAAGGGCAAAACACAGTAGTAAGAGTTAGAAATTTTAACGTTGTTTCTCGGGAGATACGTACTAGTTGGAAACCTATTAATTATTCTCGATACAAAGTTTCTCGGACACTCATTTCCATTGGTTTCATATTATTTTAGAGGGGAACTTTAGGGCATTCCTCCCGTTATAAAGATGTTTATTTTACCAACTGACACGCGATCATCCCTTGCTTATAATTTTAGTCGGGCGCATTGCTGGTCACAGTATTTAGGTTCAACCCACAGAGCACTCGCTGTACGTACGTGAGGGCTACAGAGAATTCCAGGCGCAGTCATTGAGCTGACCGTTTTATTGAAACTTCTCTCCATTTTAGCATTCGCCAGCAGTGTGCAAATAACTCCTGCAGTCAAACGATTGGCATTAACAAATTTAAGATCCGAAGCCATTTCTCATCCAACTTGTACCTGCGTTTTCTGGAATCCACGTGTGCATTAGTAAGCTGAAATCCTCCCTTAATGAACTGCAGAGTGCATCCTTCATAAAATGGTAAACCTTAAACTATTGTGCCTTTTCAAATTTATTTTCATTTTATCTCTCAAATTTTTAGTTTTGATTCAGTAATAATGATTACTTTCTCTGTTTCCTAATTTTGTTGAAAAATGAGTTTTGAACTTGAAAGGTCCGAATTAGACGATTAAAATTTTTTTTCTCTGTCACCTACATCAAGAATTTGCTTCGTCAGGACATTCAGAGCCTTGGAAATTCTGAAAGTTATCCTCATTAGTTGTGGCCGTTATCTCAAGTAAGTATGTCATTTTTTTTCGAAGAGCTCTTTTGGGCTAAATCGTTGAAACCATTAAAATATTCACGTCTCGATTAGTTGACACCCAGTCTCCTTTGTTCAGAGGAGATGAGTTCTAGCTATTGAGGACGCTGGTCGTAGCTAAGTTTACTGAGAATAAGAAGTATTTTGTAGTTTTGCACTGAATTCTCTCCATTTTACTGATGTCTCGACGTGGGGTAGACCAGAGTTGCACTATATATTTTAGATGTAGTCTGGCTATCGCGTTAAATTCAGGTAATATTATAGAAAACAGTGTACTAGTAGCTTTCGTGGTACCACTGGTATTTATGGTACCATCAGTGTGTGTTACTACATCGTACTATCATGACCAATGAGTGGAAAATGTTATTTATATATCAAATTTCACGTGCAATATTTATGAAGGTTCATGCTCAGAACTCTGCTCATGGCAAATATTCCTGTAAATTAAGAAAATAACTACGTTCATTGCAAAACTTCCTCCCCCGCAGGTGGGAGAGGGACGGTCAGGTGTCGAGGGAGGTGTGGGAGCAGGCGGGGGCGATGGGGCTGCTGGGGATCGGCAGCCCCGCCGAGCACGGGGGACACGGGGGGGACTATCTGGACGTCACCGTCGCCCTCGAAGAACAGTTAGTTTATTTTAGAAATTTGTTATACATAATCGTTTGTTGTACTAATTTGTTTCATAAGTCAGTTATATTAGTCTGTTGTACAAAGGTATTCAATAAATTTGTTGTCCGATTTTGCTATATAAGTTTCTTATGTAACTTTGGTGTATGAGTTCATTACCTCAGTTTGTTAAATAAGCTCTTTAAATAAGCTTGTTAAATATACTTGTTGAATAGGCTTGCTAAATTAGCTTGTTGAATAGGTTTGTTAAATATACTTGTTAAATGAGCTTGTTGAATAGGCTTCTTAAATAGGCTTGTTAAATAGGCTTGTTAAATAGGCTTGTTATATAGGCTTGTTAAATAGGCTTGTTAAATAGGCTTGTTAAATAGGCTCGTTAAATAACCTTGCTACGTAGTTTGGCTTATATGCCTTGTAGTGACCACTACATGCCGAAGAAACCGAATGGAGCGTTGCAGCGGCCTTTGTAGAATC
>VOMN01084469.1:0-12178 GCA_014899125.1 Orchestia grillus
GAAATAGACTGAGTTTCTGAAGCGCTGCTTTCGCTACCACTAAAACAACTGTTTAGTGGAATTGTTTTTGTTAACCGGAAATAGCTTCTACTCGCTCGAATTCTGTAGTCGAAATTAATTCTTTGCGTAGCGAGATGCTTTTATTACTCGGTGTCAAATTGTTAGTGATGCAGTTCCTGAAACATTGAAGTATATTGTTTTTATCTTGCAGTCTCCTTGATAGCATTTTTGTTGGATCTTCGCAGTACCTGGTAATAGGGTTATTTAAGTTTTCTCTCTTGTTGGTTACTGAAGTCGTGAGCTGAAGTGAACTTGGCTGTATCGAGCTGAAGTCTTCCGTTGCTGTGTTGTCTGAAGGGCTATATCTGTGTTCTACCCTAGCGTTTTTTACGTGTGTGCACATAGTCCATATAGTCCAGAGCTTACGTTGTGCAGTGAAGAAATTTTTTATCGATTGCAAGTTTTGGGTAGTGCCGTCAAGTGTACTTGAGGTTTGCATAAACATATAGCCTGCATTGTAATAATACTGCAAAAGAATATTGCGTACGGAAGGTGTTAGAAATAGATTTCTCAATAATTGCATAGTGCTTCTAAGTGTTAGTATAGCAAAAACTTGTGTATGAATTGTGAAAGTGACTTAAACTAATTCGGTTTTTTAATTTTCAAATTTTGATTCCTCATGACGTTTGCCTGCTTTATTTACAAAATTGCTTTTACTTCAGAAACTAGACAATAATTTTCCCATAAAACATCTGGCGGAAATGACCTAATGGCTAGATTCTACAAAAACTAGCACGGTTTACTGAAGAATAAATTTGACGCATTATCAACGGTCCTAATGCTATTGATGGACTGGATTTGTACACCACGTCCGCTTCTGACGTACTGCTGTCTAGGTATGCCGTGAGCGTGTGACAGTTGATGGTCTGCGGCGCATTTCTCCTTAGTCATCCATCTCTTTGAGTTTTTTCGAAATTTTGAGGAGTGCTTTATTAACTCGGAAAACGCCTAATGAAACGTCGACTTTTTTTTACGAATAATGAGCTAATGAGCAGGATATCGAGTGATCTCAAATGAGGACGCTGGGGTAGTTTATAAATAATTATCTTATTATATTTAGTTTTTCAAACGAGGACACTATCGTAGTACAAGTTCGTTGAAACATGAGCCTAAACTTACCTGTGCAACAGGGAGTCGGAGGGAGCGGCACATGCAGTACATGTTCCTGGAGTACGCAGTAGGCGGGGAGCTGTACGACCGCATCGACCCTGACGTGGGTATGCCTGTGCTCCACGCTCAGCGCTTCTTCAAGGAGCTCGTCTTAGGAGTGGTGAGTCGACTTCGGGCCGCTGCATTTCTGTACTGTGCTTGATGTAGCTGCTTGCTTCTCGTCCCTAGTTCCCTTCTGAATGTGAAATGATTCAATGATTGCATGATGGAAACCAGAAAATCAGTAAGCATAGCAGATTCGTGTCATGCCCGATCCTAGTTTGTCTTGCCCCGTTGTAACATGAAGGAATACGACTGCCAACATGATAATGTTAGACATCAAAGATGTTTCTGTGCATATTTTATTTGTTATTCTCTCTTGACCTAGCATTGCTTCATGTTACAGAGTAAACACTTATCTGGAAATGATGCCGAAAAAGTATATTTAACTGCTCAATGTTTATATGCTAGTCTTCTGTATAAGCCTGAGTTATTTTGAGCACTTGTTTTCTTGTGTAATGTAATGTTGATATTGCCGAATGTTTAAGCACCTAGCCGGAATTTTTTGCAATTGCGTTCAGCATTTTCAGTTGTTACTCTTGCAGCTGCCTTAGTAAATATAATTTCGTAGAAATTCATCTCAGCTTGCATGATGACCAATATTTCCTGATATACATATGAGCACAATTTGACTCCGCCTCAACTTTCTTTTGTGCTGTTATACTGTCGTATTTTGGGGGAACGTAACTTGAAAGATTTGTAAGCTTGTATTATGTTGAGTATTCTCAAGAAATTGGACCAATTAATTTTTCGCTAGTGTATAAAGATCCAAGCGTGTCGTGAATGTGGTAATGACTTCAAATTTGAAGGATTTCTGTAGCTCGCGAATTTGAACGGGCTAACTGCTTAACTGGAATTAGGTTTTAAAGTCAATGAATTCTGCGACTATTACTGACCTTCTTTTGACTTTGATTAATGATGTGCTACGCGTTGTGCAACACGGAGAATGACGAACGATCTGCCAAAATATTGCCCATGTCTCTCGCTTTATCTCTCATTAATAGGACATATTTTGTAGAGCAGGGTTGTTTTCTGCAAGGTATGACAAGTCGGGGGTCGAGGCACCCGAATATTGAGAATCGTAAGTCACCAGTGTTATATTATGATCAAAATGTCCTGTACCTAATGCAAATGGGAATTCTGTTTATATCTTCCGAGTTTTGTGCATGCAAAAGGAATGAGCTTAGCATTACTCTGTTGTATAGTGCAAGCGTAATTGACCTTTGATTTTGATGATTTTTTGAGTAATTCTGATTTTTTTTTGCTCAATAAAGTAATTTACCTCCCGTATTTAATTTCCGAACGTTCCTGACATGGCAGTCAGCAACCTAATCTTTAGGCTTATTGCCTCAATTCAGTGTTTCATAATTCATGTAGGGGAAGGGGCTACTGGAGCCCGAAATCCTTGTGCGCGCTCGCACACACATCGTGGATGCTCTTGCATCATTCAAAATTGGGATATTTTGGTTCTAATGTTGGAACGAGGAAGTCTGAATCTTTACGCCCTGTGTTACCTCTTTACTGTTTGTTAGATCTTTGGGTGCGATTGTTGAATGCCTCACATGTAGAACCTTGTATATTTTGCACCGTGACATCACCGTCCCCGCCTTGCACTGCCTGCTGTGCTACACACCCCGTAGCCGCGCCTTGCCCTTTCTTTGGTATAACCAGGATGCATGTTCAGTTTTCTCATGCGTTCTAGTGTACCAAACGACGGGCACGGCGCTTCTTCTGCATCTGTGCAGTCCACTCCGCCGCCGCACCGGTATTGCTCGGGTTGCAAGTTCCCCTTGGTCACCCCCCCTCTCCTTCAGTGCCTTGCAATGGGCCGTTTTACGGTTTCTATTAGTTTCAATTTATTTAAACAGCTGCTTGAGTTTTTCTCCTCTGCATTTTGTTTGCATCAAAGTATATTTAATGGTGAATTCGTAAGTAGTCAATGCAAGTCAATCAGCAGAAATATTGTGTTAAGAAAATTTGTGATTTGTATATCCTTTGCTATTCTTTCTTATGTTTTGTGGTTTTTACATCTTTGTAAGAGGGAAGTTTTAAGATGACTGATAGCTGGCAATGTTCCAACCCGTTTATTCGATCTGAGTTACTACTTTGTCATTCCTGAGTCTAAAATCTATATATTAATACGCTTGTACCTACCGTCCCGTCATGCCACTTTTCGAGTGAAATTTCATGTTTCGAGCGAAGTATCCTGTATACGGGTTGCATGTTTTGCTGTAAAAAGCCAGTCATCGCGGCCCATTTTCAGTTTCCCTAATAGAGTTCAGACTACTCGTATCAGCAGGAATAAAATTGCTTCCAAGACCGGACTATCTCTGCCCTGAACCTTTACCCTCTGTCCAACACTTGAGAGGACCACTTCTCATGGGCTGGTTTATCTACAATTTCTCGATGTAAATTTTCGTGAAATTTTCACGGGCCTTGCTAGTACATACTATACTCGCATGTCAGTGCGTATATAAGAATCATTGTTCAGTAGATCTTACTGGCAAATTGTGCATTTGTCAAATTTAGTTGCATAAATCGTCCTGGATTGATGTCACTTCTCTTTGGATTAGTATGCACTATGTGAAAATAATTTTTATTGCTATCTTGCCTTCAAATTTGGTTCGAAAGTGATGTACACATTTCAAGTTGGCAACTCCGTACAACTAATCCCAGACGTGATTTTGAGATGCTTTATTATTCCTCGTCCAGAGTTACCTGCACAACAAAGGGATAGCGCACCGCGACATAAAGCCCGAAAACTTGTTGCTTGATGCGAGTGACACACTGAAGATCACGGACTTCGGCCTGGCCACTTTGTTCTGTCACAAAGGGCGTGAGCGCTACCTCAACAGGCGCTGTGGCACCCGCTCCTACATGGCGCCTGAGGTGCTCACACAAACCGAGTACCGCGCCCAGCCTGCAGATCTCTTCGGGTGTGGCATTGTGCTCGTCGCAATGCTCGCTGGAGGTATGTTCGTGTCCCTCACTCGGGTCGTGCGAGGTAGTAGCTACGCCAGTTGGGAATACTGGGGTCTATAAAGGCTTGATGCTTCTAGGCGATCGAGTAGGTGGCTTCAAGACGTACTTGGGCGTGTGAAATTGGTGCGATTTTCGCGTGATGCCGAAATGAGGATAGTGTTCTATACTAGTTTTTGGTTATCCTGTAAAATTTGAACGTATTAGGTCATAGACCTTGTGTTCAATGAAATCTAATGCTTAGGCCGTAGTTTATAAGTTTACTTGGTTATAGGACTCGGTACCAGTCAGACTGTTGGAAATGGTCACGTTTGTCTAAGCTGAGGAAATGCCATTCGAATGAACAATATTATAAGCTAGTCCCGTCATTTTTGACGGGTCGCTTGACTTGTAATCCTACCTATACCTATATGATATTGCTACCATTGGATTATTTAGGTCCACGCGTACACATATTGAGTAGTATTCGTGAGATAAATTTTATGCCATTAATTTAATTTGTACTTGAAATATTGACGATATCTACGTGCTTAGTCTGAACGAGTGCTTTTGATAGATTTTTGTACTTAATTATGCTTCCTTACGATGTTAAAAATTTACTTGATGTGAGACCAACACTTTAAATTGTCTAACTGATTTACGTGGATCTACGATGGTTGGATGTACGCGATCTACGTGGAAGTTCCATTCCTGTTACAGTCGGCGCCTTCGTCTTTGGTGATCTAGCTGTGTGAGTCTTTTTCTTGCAAAGCTTGCTCACTAAAGGCGCAGTCGTCGACACGCCTGAACACCATGTGCTGCTGTGGTGCCTCAAGAACGGAGTACCTGCACACCATGTTCAATCCGTCCTGCAGAACCTAGCTATTCCTAAAGACCATTGCAGCCAGCTGGTATTTCTGAATCTTGACGTCCTGCACCGTTGTTCAAACTGTATTAAGTTGTTGTTTCTGCATCATTTTGTGTTATAAAATTCGTGGAAGAGGCGAAGTTTGTTCTCAGTCTAGCCATCTACGAATGAAAAAATGTTTTTGTCAAAGTATAAGCAGCGGATACATCGCAGCAACCAACACGAATTAACACCAACCACTTCGATTAACTTGAATGTCGACCACCTTTCGTGCAGGTAATGCCGATAAAGCTAACGTGGTATATGGTGTAATCCAGACGAAACCCGTAAGGAACACTAAGGGAGTAATAAAATCCCGGGTATTGACCGAAAAATATTTTCACATTGTTTCCATTCCAAAAACGAATATATTCATAAGTTTCATGTGCGTATTGGTTCAAAATTTCATTCATGTTATTCATTTTCTCCAGAACTACCTTGGGACGAGCCAACGGTCAAGTGTGACCAGTTCACTGCGTGGAAGCGTCGCGACGCTTCATATTTGAACATGACGCCATGGACGAAAGTCAGCACTTGCGTGTTGGGTTTGCTACGCAGGCTACTCAATCCCGTACCTTCTCAACGTCCCAACACTAAACAAATCCTTGAGCATCCTTGGCTTGCCAAGGACATCACCGAGACGAGTGAATTGCCTCGCAAGCGATCTCACAAGGACAGCGGTGGTGAGTTGGTTATTTGCTACCTTAACATGTTCAACTTTGTTGGCGCATATGAGTGCCAGTTACAACTTACAATAGTGCAAAATTTCTGGTTTGAAAGATAGAACGTGATAAATTCTACCGAAGCCTTTTCGTACGACTCGAGTTATTTCTTTGATGAAATTGAGGGAGTATCAGTATAGTTTTTATACATTCTGTGCTGTTGGGTCTGTGGGGATCAGGTACTTAGTGACTCTGCATTGTAATTACGCTGGCAGAGATGCTTTGTACCTGGCCTCCCTGGGCTGTGAGCTGCTATCCTACCGTTCCTTTGGTGCATCTTATTGCGCTTAGACGACGTAGAGGACTCGCAAAATGGAAAACTGTAATAGCACCGAGAATATTACTGTAGTGTGTGGAGAATTTGAGACTTGAACTAGTAGTTTGATTACAACATGTGTAGGTACTCGTGTCCATGTACAAACTGTCTATTATTCCTGTGAAACGAATATTTCCAGCAAGTGTTTAGTTATTGCCTCGTCCTAAAATTAAATTTGACACAGTGGAATTACTTCTGTTTTATTGAAGTCACAGGCACTAAAAATTCAAAAGTTCACTGCACAATTAAAAGTTCCCAATGAACGAACAGTTCGACGTTGACAAGGTGTTTTGCGAGAGTGGAATTCTACTTTTTCGTGGCATGCTGTTGCAAGCCGTTAGTGTGACACGCGCGTCGCTTCGGAAGTTCAGGCATCGCCACATTTGATGATGCTGTTGCTTTGGCAAATTAGCTTCTCTGGCGGTTACAAGTTCCATAAAGCTAATTTACCAAAGTAACATCGTCCATCCTTGCGTCAACATCGGTTCCAAAAGATCGAGTGCGGAGAGAACTCGATGAATTCTTTGCTCATCTGTACCACGTACTATCCGGATGATCAGAAATAAGAAAAATCTACTAGTGAAAGACAACCTAGTAGCTGTGTCGCTCTCTTTGGTGATTTAGCTGTATGATTGGGTGGGTCCTGCAGCTGCATCACCATCGGGTGCGACGCGGCCCATCTCGCAACGACTCGGCAGCGTCAACCAACGCTTCTGATCGTAAACTTATTTAAACATGGTTGTGTAGTGCGCCATCTTCGTCTCGTCCCACCAGAAAAGGCCGATCACTTTGAATGAATAATTAAATTTCTTGTGGTATGCTAAGGATCAGTCAAGAGTATTTGGTTTATTTTCTTCCTTTGAAAATATTCGGCGTCTGAGAGCTGCGAAACTCGACGCCGCTGTTGAGCTCCTGTGGAGGGCTGTCTCGATGTCACACGTGCATTTTTGAAGTACAACTCATGGTTTTTTATGCATTTATTTAATTTCAAATTTTCTTGTGAAATCTATTGAATTTAGTCAATTGAGCAGTGCATAGACTAGTTTATCATTCTCGCTAACACGGTATTTGCCTCTTGCGAGAAAAAGAAAAATGTACTAAATTATCTACATAGGCATTCATGTCTCGCTGAACTGACGCAACTGATTTTTTTTTTACCAATCATCGGAGCACTTTCTGAGCGAAAACTTTATTTATATTAGGCGGCGTCTTTGTTTTGGGTGATTTAGTTATCGTTTTCTTGCAAAGCTTTCTTCAATAAAAACTATTGAAATATCAATTACTCCAGGGAATCTTTCCTCTACATTAAGAAAGAGAAAATTGAGTCTTTGAGAGTGGCCTCTATGCACTCCCAGACCCAATCAAAATAGGTTGAAAATCCAATTCACGTCAGGCTTCTCGAAGAATTTGGAAGAGTTGAGAACAGCTCTTGATTGTGATTTCAAACAAAATTTGTTCCACGGTCACTTGTGAAGATCTTCCAGTCCTTATGCTTGTTAGAACACGATGGCATTCCTTTTAAAAACGTGAAGCTGCCACAAGGGAGGATTGTCCGTAGCTCATCGCCCTCTGAAGGCACACTCATCTCTTCTCGCCAAACATTTTTTGCCGCTGTATACCGACTCTGCTGTTATACTGCCGTAAGGACGAGGTCCATGCGCCCTGCTGACTTCCCCGACGTCGGCACATCTACCGCACTGACCTGCAGGATCATTTGGCACCCCAGTTGAGCTTCGGCTTCCTCGCTCCAGTTCTTGAAAACAGAGAGGAAGAGAAAGGGCTGGATTATTGCCCCAAAGGGAAATTTTGTCTGCAATAGATCAAAAGATTACCGTTACTGATGAGTCACCTTGAAACTTTTTCCCTTCTCGATTCATAATCCGGCCCTTCCCGCTTGATCAATGGCTAACATCCATAATACATCAAGACAGTCAAACAAGCCGACTGTCTGCTTAACACCAGAACTTCGAAAACACATAAACAATCTTTAATATTTAGAAATTTATCAGGCGGGAACTTGGAAATTGTCTAGGGAAACACGAATTAACGTCACGGAAATAGGTTAATGTAATGCCCTTACACACCTTGTAGAAATACTTATTTCTTTGCAAACTCTGTACCACATGGCTTAGTCACGAGAAATGGAGGGTCCATATGGCTGTGTTGCTGTTTGCGTGGAGTTTAGGTACGTCAGAAGACGAGATAAATTGGCTACTTAGTGGTGGTTCGTTTCGGTGCAATATTAATTAGGTACTAGATTTTTAATTTCTTTTGTCATAAATCACGCTAAATATTTTAGATTGGACGCCGAACAAGAGGATGTGTAGCGAGTTGGATGGCACCCTTCCTTCCGGCCTTGACGAGCGGTACGCGTGCAGCCAGCCGCAGCCTAGCGCTCTACCTCAACCTGTACAGACGAACATTGCTGCAGCTGCCGAACTCGACACTGACACCCTCTGCTTCTCTCAGCCTGCCAAACCTGATCACCTGCTGCTAGCCTCCAGGTGAGTTCCTAGTGCTCTGCAAGTGCTGAAGATAAACTCGTTAACTTGTTTTAGGATGAACTTGGTGGAAAGCCTTAAATGGTCGTGTATTCTTCACTATGTTGCAATAATCGCGTTTTTCATTAAACTGTCTTGCATAATTTTGTAAACAGATTTGTTTGCTGCCTTCATTTGCTGCTGTAGAGCCAAACGTTCTTCAGCTTAGCCTTAAGAGCATAAATTGCAAGTCTTATTTAGGCGTGACTTTTTGGGCATAGTTCATGCAATAATCGCAGCCAACGACGATATGCTCGTATGCAGGGTTCAAGAGTATGTTTCTTTTACTCGCAGTCCCGGTGATGAAGTCTCAAATATGACGTCTAGTGGAGGCAGCGTGACACCGCTGCAGAAGCTCGTCCGCAGAATGACTCGAGTCCTCGTTAGTTCTTCCATGGCCGACACGCTCAAGCATCTCAATGATCTGTTCGACAAACTTCACTACAGGACCGCCTGTCACTCTCCTAATGTGGTAAGTCCGTTTTAGCACTATGTTCAGCTTGAATTTTTCAATGGTTTCTTGAAGTTTTCATCCTTATTGTTTTACTTAGAGGTACTCACCAAATTTACAAATAACGTAATCGTGCTCAACATTTAGTCAATTTTAACCTGCAAATGAATTGGGGTCAGTTTCGATTAATCTAAATTAAATTCATGTTGCGTTTGTTGAATGATTTTTTACATTTCAGGTTGAGGGCACATTACAAATTGTATTTTTTCGGAAACACGTAATTAACCTGTTGATAAAAATTTAACTTATCTTACTAAATCTGTCGGGTGTGCAGTTGACAGTGACGACCGTAGACCGGCGTGGAGCGGCGTTGGTGATCAAAGCGACTGTGCTGAACATGGGGTCACACATTCTCGTGGACTTCCGGCGTTCTAAAGGCTGCGGGCTCGACTTCAAACGCGAGTTCGTGCGCATCAAGGAGGAACTCTCACACATCATCGTTAAGGGACCAGTCACTTGGAGTCTCGCCAACGCTAGCAACATGCTGCCTGGCTAATCGTGTTCACGTGTCACAGATCTTGCAGATAACCCTCTTATCTTAAAAATTTGTCCTTGGTTCCTTCGTGTTGAATCTGTGTGATAGTTACGGAATAGCCAAGTATTGGATTGACTGCGAAGTTTCAAGGACAGCTCAACTTAAGGTTTTCCTGCCTGAAACGTCACTACTAAATAGTGAAGTGCCAGACAGGGGCTTACACCTATAAATTCCACATCCTCGTTGCTCACTGGCCCGTCACCGTAAAAGCAGTTGTAAACAAAAGCTCATTTGTGATCGTGCTCGCTTTTTTTCTGTCAGGAGGCACTGAAACGCGTCGTTTATTCTTTTGGAGAAGATAGGATGAGTTTTGCTTTGAACGAGTCTTTGAATGCTGACTACACTAGAAATACATTTCTGAAGTCAAGGTGTGCGGGTTAACCCTTATTAGCCTGTCAACAGGTCACTGCTTTAGTGACCTACGGTGCATTAAATCTGTTATCGACAGTGACAGTGTGAATCAAACAACCATAGCGTCCATTTACACATGTTGTCAGTGACCGTTGAGAGGTTAATTGTGCGTTAGAGCATGGGTCAGTCTTGGTGCGGTATTTTGGCGTCGAAAGTGATAGAGGTGCAGTTGAATCCATATGCTTCCTGTGATATTTTCTCCTTTGATGCCCACGTTCATGCTTTTGATCTCAATAGATCTGTAATTCTAAGCTTTCCATTTACGTTTGTCTCAATCTTCATATCCGAATCAGTTTGTAGATGGATTAGGTCTGATGTTTTTGTAGGTACTTAGTATCTTTGAATTATCTAAGGATCTGAATGTATGAGAGGCATTTGTTTCCCGCGTCATGTTGTTTGTCTGCTCGAAAGTGTAATTTCTGATGGACAATGTTTTATTATGGACTGTTCTTTATTAATATGTTGTGTAAACCAATTGGTGAATTGGAAACATAAGATAGCCCTGTAAGAGCAGCTTTGTTCCCGGATTAAGAAGTTTTTTATCATGAGAAATTGTGTGCCTTAAATGTAACTTGAAAAGTACCTGAATAGTTATCGCATTTTGACTGGGAAAAAGATTTTCATTGAACTAACGTACTTCTGGCCGTCACGCTTTTCCGTTGTCACAAATGCAGCACTCACGTGACTGCTGTTTTCTTGGCAGCCGTTAGTTGGTTCGTCTGATTGATTTAGGTAATCGAGAACTCTTGTATCTCGGACCGTATTTCTTAAAAGTTCTACACGAAATTGCAATTTTTACCTTAAGAATCCCAATCGCTCTAGTTGAGACTAAATTTGAATATTTATCCAGAGCGATTTATAATTGCGTTCGAAAATGTCAGAAGTTAGACTGGCATTGTAAGAATTGTTGAACTAATTGAAGTTGTTGGAACAAAACTTGGTTTGTAAAGCCTAATTTTAGATCCAATCGTCGCCGAAGTGTTGGTTTTTAGAGTGCATGTGAGAGAGGAAAGAAACCTGACACAGAAGTGCTGCATTAGCAATCCGTGACTCTTGGACGTCATTGCATGAAGTTTTGTTAACTCGACTACATTGCAGACTGGGTTATGTTCATTTCGTTCCAAAGCCACGCTGTTGCGCGGTCCTTGATTTGACTGGAGATCGAGTACCTAGATTTGATCAGCCGAGTTTTGTGTTCATTTGGCCATTGTAGAAGTGGCATTTCTTCGTCGGCAGTCTCGGATTGCTCGTGCAGGCAGGTAATCTAGTCGAATATCTTGTCATCAGTTCCTTCCCTCTCATAACTGTGACGTTTTCAATAGTGGAAAGAGATTATTCATACGGCCGGATTCTCTTTAGGGTGTTATAAGAAAGATGTAGTTTAGGTCAGATTAATGGTTCACAATCTGATACCGCGCACTAATGATGTAGGCACCGGAAAAAGTTTTACATGTTGTAAAAGTTTCAGAGGAGTATCCATGCTAAGAATGGTGTTTAATTTTGTGCTGTTGATTCTCATTTTTTTAAAGACTTAGGTTTATTTATCATACTTATTCTGCATTCCTGTCATAACTTTCGATTAATAAAGATTTACTTCTTTGAGATAGCTTTCTTCTCCTCCCACCCCTCTTCTCCTTTTCTAAAGTATCATGATGAGAGGGTGAAGTACCGTACGACTCGAGATTACTTCTCATACCGCAGTCTACGTCGCTCAAAAAACGCATCACTAAAACTAACGGGTAAAAATCCCTTTCAAAACCCATCCGCTTCCATAACGGTAGCGCTATTTATAAATAACTTTTTTCGCAGTTTCATAAAAGCAAAAGTGCCGAGCGCACCACTTTCTGGTAGGTGTGAAATTTTGTACCTTTTTCCTGACGCTCTGTACGTAACGTTCACTTCCTAGCAAACTCCAGAGCCTTCTGAAATTGCCGAGCTTTATTAGGAAATTAGTTTATTACTCAAGATGGCCCCCATTTTGGTCCGAGGGGTCATGTGATGCTAGCCAC
>VOMN01084485.1:0-13426 GCA_014899125.1 Orchestia grillus
CCATTGCTGCCATTAATTTCTGTCCCCAATACTGTCGTTATGATCTGTTGCCATTGCTGCCACAATGTTCCGTTGCCTTTTTTGTTATACACAGATCGTTGCCGTAACCCTCATCTGTCGCCATAACGCTCATCAACCAACGTAACTACACTACGGCCGGCTCCCACGGCCTCAGGTCACATCTGCATGTTGATTTTTATCATCCTGATTACATAACCTGTTAATGTGATGCGGTTTGGCATGGAAGGGCAGTGGCCATCATTGTGACCTGTAACTACAACTGGGGTCAGTGACCGTACCAAGATCGGTTGTCATCCTGCGGTCAGTGACCGTACCAAGATCGGTTGTCATCCTGCGATCAGTGACCGTACCAAGATCGGTTGTCATTTTGTGATTTAAATGAAAATAGAATTTCAACTAAAAATTTTGCTCCAGCTGGTAGACGAGCTTCTGCGTGACCGGTGCCGAAATGGAGACGGGTTGAGATGTAAACGCTGCCAAGGGCATCATAACGGAAACAACGTTGTTGGGAGTTGTGAGTACATCTAATGCAAGTTGTCTCCCGTGACATTTCATTAGACATCAGTAGCTCGCACACATGCTTGTCAAAATAGAAATGTCCGCTCTTAAGAAATGCTCGAAATCTGAGGAATAAAAACAAAAAATAGTACCCATGAGCTTTACAAACGTTCATTTTTGTAACCAACACTTTTCCGTCAAAGAATCTTGAATTTGTCCTCTCCTTATAATTAAACATTCACTTTTAAACGCAACGATTAGATGCGGTTTGGGCAGAAAAATCCTAAAAAGTGCCCTCATTTTCTCATTTGCGTGAGCTGCATTCAGCTGACGAATGGAGTGGTGTTGAGGGAAGCTGCTGTGTCCGAGCTGACGCCCCTAATTCATCGAACGTTACGCGGTGGTCGCATTCTAATAAATAATCGCGTCCCTCTTGTTATTCATAGACCAACACCACCTTATGGCACTTATTGCTTTACGCGGAGCTTGAAAATATTATTTCTACTGAGGCACGGACGCCCCGTGTGTTAGGGTGACCCTGTGCAGCATTGCGGTCACGTGTTCTCATACATCAGAATGTCCTTTGTCCCGACTCACAAATGTGTGTTAATCGATTTTTTTTTGCCGTATTCGTTTCATGTTTCATTGGTGAGACAGTACACTTAATGAGTCATTCGAGTTATTTTTCGTGCTAGATTAGCTGACTCGTAAATTTAATAAATTGGCTTACTCGTTAATGAAATTCAAGTAAGGTTTCAAGCTGGAGTACACTTCGAAGTGTAGTAAAATGTGTGGTCTGAAGTCCGTAGATCCGTTGATGATCTGACCCACGCAAGGGGAAAATAAAACTGTGATTCTGAAAATGAGATCGGTGTCTTTCCAGGTTGATAATTAGTACCTAACATTTGCAAATTGAAGCATGTGCTGCTTAATTTTGGTAGAGCATATTTAGAATGGCAAAATCCAGAAATAGCTAATAAAGTATGAACGAAGTCTTAAAAGTATGCTACACAAACTTTTTCTTTCACTTCCTTGTTTCTGAAAAGAAATTATTTCATCACCAGTCTAAGCGTATTAGCTTCTATTTCAATCGTACTGAACGTCCTTTTATGTCAAATTTTGTTTTACGCTAAGGCGCCGGTGAACCAAAACCGCGATCGTTTTGACGCGAAGAGGCGTTCAAATTTCTCACCAATAGCCATCAAGAGATCGATGGCTAAACTCTCCTGCATCAGCTCAGCAGTACTGAATATGTGATCGGCCATTTTGTAGGTAGGCGTAAAGATCCTGAACAAAAGAATTAAATTCCGATGTGCACCAACCCAACACTTCGTGGTAAACCTGTGAGGTTTACCTGTGTGGTAGATCTGTGAAGTATACCTGTGAGGTAGACCTGTGAGGTAGATCATTGACAAAATTTAAGCTTCATTTGCTCGTAACGCATCACAGTCCTAACTGCAGCGCAGTAAATAGGAAGTGACAGCGTCTCCGACAAAAAAGAACTAAAGAATTGACTCAACTTACATAAATTGTTGCGGTGGCTGAAAAGGCTTCCGTCTCTTCTGACACTTTACAAGGAAGATGAACCAGGCTTTAAAAAAGTACGTATTACAAACTAGTTTCAGGATATTCCCTGGGGGGGACCAGTTGTGTCAACTGCATGGGGCTCTTTCTTCTGCAGCAGGAGTCCAGAGATTTAGCACAGCGCTCCCATGCCCTGTGCCTATGGCATCATATTTACATACATATACCTACGGCAACATACCTGCAGCATCATTAGCAATTAATTATCAGCTCCATCTGCAGACGCACAGATTAGCATAACCTAGCATGGTGATAGCTGACTTCGATAAAGGTTGGCAGCAGCTTCAGTTTTAAAAAAATTATGCGAGAAAACTTTTAAACTGGAGCATCTAAAGTTATTAGAATTTTGAACACGTGAGCAAGTTTTATGAATTATTTCATAAATTTATCGATGGGGCCGTGAAAAAATCAAGCTGTGTAGCAGAGTAAATATTTCCCAAAAGCTTCGTTCATGATGAGAGACAGAGAGCCTCTACAGCATAAGATGAAGTCTGAAACCATCAGTAGCGTCAGAATCCAACGGAAACAGCTACAGAAATAGCCGCTGTTTTGCGTCACAGGCAGCCACAGCAGTGCAATAACGGCAGCAGCTGTCGCTAGCACGTAGAACATGCCAGAACAAGAGGGCAATATTGACGCGTACGGAACCCACACGGACACAACACGTGTGAATGCACGTCCTGTGCCAGGCTGGAACACTTTGGCTACGTGACACGTTTTGGCCCATCAAACCCGGCCAGGGGTGGGTTGTTGTCGCTCCGTCCATGCCATTCTCTTCAGTTCTCGCGAGGATGCAGCTTTATAATTTGTTATCACTATGTAATACAATCCATCATCTGCCTCCCGTAATAACAATCACAGCTTAGTAAGCGACCAACTACGCGTTCCGAGCTGTTATACGTAATCCTCTGTTAAAAACCTAAACAAATCTATTCATGTTTTCTTTTCAGCTAATAAAACACCGACATTATTTAAAAAACGAGAGTAACGTCAAATCTCAAACCACAATTTCCTCTTTAAAAAATTTATTATTATTCCATACATTTTATCTCCGTCAAAAAACAACAGCTAATAATTTGAGCTGAAAAGAGTGATCAAAAGCTGGCTCTGGCGCTATGCATGGTGTCATTACAGTGACTGCATCGACCTGCGCTGCACACCTTCACTTCAGCGAGGTGTCGACGGCCGTCTTTCTCGCGCTCGCCCGCCGGCAGCTGTCCTGGAAAAGCGAATTTTAACATAGAATTTATTTTTGTCATTAGTAAATAAAAACCCTTTTGAAATATGTGAGATGAGGTGCGTATTAATACTTCATGACTATAAAGTTTATAAAACATGGAATAACGTAGGGGCATGATGTGTTTATATATGTTTCATATCGTTTATGTTAATGAAGCTACGGTGGTTATTTTTAAGCATCGTTCGTAATTAAAATGAAAAAGTTTAACGAAGAAAGACACACGTAATGCCAAAGAAGTATCTTTTCAAGGATGTTTTTCCGCCACGAGCAGCCTTGCTACGAAAAGGCAAGCAATTGCAATCTCTCGGTTACGGGTATCTCTCCTCAAAATCCTCTATGCCTTCGTAAATTTATAAAATGACACTATGTACAACGACCTCTTTTTTATTAAAAGTGTAGCAATAATCTATAAAGAATGAACGTTCCACTCAAATTTATTCTGAAAAAGAAATATATGATCCCAGCCCTCTTAGAGACTCGTGGCTTTACAAAAATAAATTTTTCAAATTGAATAAGAAATGAGTAATGTGTGCTACATGAGTAGAGATATTCCCACGTGGCTGCTGAAACCCACTTCACTAAGATGCTCTAATTAAAGCACCCAAAAGTTATTGGCACTCCGAACCGGCGTCTGTCCTGTTAGAGTAATGGTGAGGCTAATCACTCTTTATACCGGTAATAATACCCGGATTAAGTAACCTTGTAACTAAGCATAACGAGGAGTGAAGTGCATAAATCTACGGAGGAAGCTCACAGCATTCCACCTCCTTCTGTTTTCCAGGCCATAAAGAGATTTAAGGAGCAGAGCGAATGAGCAATTAAACTAATTAGCTGCACCCTGATTAGCCTTGGAGTTAGGTAACAGAAATTTCAAACTCTCAGTTTTAGTAAAAAAAGTTTAACCTGAACGAACTCAGGTAAATTATAAGAAAATTGATGTTTAATTTAGTGATCTAGTTTTCATGCCTAAGAAAAAATCCTCCAACACCTACACCCTAACGAAAAACTCATTACAAGAATGCAGTATTCTTCAGGGTGCATGTAAACAGGCAAATAAATTAAAGTTCCCAGTGAACTGGAGCGCTTCACTAACTTTTAATTTTTATTTGCCAATTTTTGTGATAATTTAATAACTCAACCAAAAGAAATAACTTTATCATTCACAGGACAAAGGCTTAAATTCCAATTTCATTTGGAACGCATTAACCTCCTCCAGTAATGTCACGCGCTGAATAATTTTTGTACAGCACTTTCTGATTGGTATTATCACCCTGGACCATCATCAGAACACTGCTGTGTGCTCTCATTACTACATGGTGTGCTCACGAGAAATGTCTTTTGCCTTTAGCCTAACTTTTGAGGACGGTTTTGTCAGAGACCAGCGTGTGTCAGGCGTGAGGTTGTAATCAAACACGCAAATAAATAGACGGAAATAGCGAGTTATGTTCACGCATTTTGATCAAACATTAAAAAAATATGGCTTATGAAACTTCTCGGAATATTTGGTGTGCAAACACATGATGGAAAAAAAGAGAATAGTCTGGTATTCTATAATCTTATATGATTCTTTTTCAGATGGTACAAATGAGTAAGTTAAAATCAAAAGAAATCTGGATTTAACAAAATACAGTGATATTTTTTTTAACAGAATAAAGTCTTTCTTAATTTATTTCTGATACCCGCAAACACGATTTTCTTCAGCAAATGCTTCAATAATTAAAATTCTTTTACATCTTCCTTAGGAATTAGAAAAAATATCACCCTTAAGAATACTCCCTGGCGTAAATGACAACACAACTACACCTTGGATCAAGTACTGATTTTTATTTAACCTGAATGAAAAGATTTTACCAGAATTCTCATCACCCGAATGTCTCAAAACTCCATCCCTCAACGACATCCTGATGCTTTCATTTCTCCTGCTGCGCATTAGGTAAACTCAACATAAAAACACCTAACACTCCAATGAAGCCTTGACTGCATTGCTAAACAGTCAACGGGCGGCTAAATCGTCCAAAATAATCAACGATGCAAATGATGCGCGCAACCGCAACTCCAACTCATGCCTCGCCCAACTCCTGCAGCACGACGCACAGAGTTCAGCATCAGCATGCAGCACTCATGCCAAGGATGCATAACGTGCGCTGAAAGTTGCTGTCCAGTGTCCCCAAAACTCGTGAGGGAAATGATCCGGAATGAGAGATGGAAGCGCTCAATGAATTATCAATGTTGTTCCCCGAGCTGGAATGGGCGGGTTAAATTTGATAATGATAAAGAAGATTTTTGTTCTACTTTGAGCGGATAATTAAAAAGTGAAATGATCTGAGTTTAATGAAGAACTATTTGGCTTCTATAAGAAAATGCAGCACTTCTAATTAATAAAATGATTGATTGTTTATCCGTATGAGTGTTAGTTTTAGGAAATGCTTAACAATAAAATTGCTACAGAAATTTGTTCACGACCAAAACAATGGGAAAAACTAATTTAATTCTTAACTGCACTATGTATCGTGCATATTACAATTTTCTTCAGGGATGTAATCCTTCTGCCGTAATTATCTGATGTTCATTTTACATCAGCATTCAAAATCAATCGTGAAATAAAGGATTAAATTACTTTCTGCTTCCTGCGAAAAGCTTTTTTCGTGAGGCTCATTTATGAATATGGGAATAAAAATTACCCCGGAAATAATTAGATTACTTCAAAAGCTTTGGTGAGTCCAACTTTCTTAGATTACCTGGAAAAATTCAATTTGAATGAATTCCAAGATTTCTTGGTTACTAGAAAAATTTAAATTAAAACAATTTCTTGGCCGAAAAAGAAATTTCAGATTAGAGGAAATCTGAAACAAAGTCACTGTAATTGCAGTCGATGCGCAGGGTGAAATATCGTCGGGGATTGCAGCAAAACAAGCAGCTGCGATTACAATGAAAAGAAAACCCTAAATCCTGGAAAAAATTCACGCTCAGGGAGCACTTGACGGTCCCGTCACCCGGGATGCCCGTAATCCCGGCGGGATTTGTAAGGATCCGCGGGATCTCAATCGGCACCGGCGGATCTGGGGGCATCAACCCCACCTGAAGTCCGTCCAGAAACTTTGCTGGCAAGAAAAGGAGCAATGAAGACATTTGTGTCGTTAATAGCAAAAAATTAAAAGTTGAATAGGCTGGAAAATAGTTCAACAGCTGTGAAAAAACAATTGACTTAAGCAAAAAAGAGAATTTGAGAGGTGAAAATGGATACTGCACAGAAGACATAAATGGAAGTACTAGCGAAACGATAATTTATGACTGTGTCTTGGCAGATTGTATTTACGAAACCACTATCGACGTGCTTCATCATATGAGTAATATGTACGATAACACCTCTGCACTCGCCACCATCAGGGATGAGCACGTAAATGCAGTCATTACAGTAAATGCAGTCATCACAATAAATGCAGTCATCATAGTAAGTGCAGTTATATCAGTGATCATACCAGTTCATGCTCTTTCGATAGCGATATAAACATGCTTTTGTGTCTCTTACATGCGCCACGCAATACATAATTATTCGAGTGATCTGTATGTGTATGATAATTGCGGGTCATGTCAACAGTATGCGTCGGTCTCAACACCATAAATGGCTACCTCAGCGTCAATAATCTTTTGGAAATGACGATAGTGCATGACATTGCAAACATATGTTGCCAATGCAGTGATGTGTAATCACAATGCTTCAATTTAAGGTCTAAAGTATATTTTTTATGTATGAAAAACTTTCAAAGGAATATTTTACTTAAATATCAGTTTAACTTTCGCACGATTAAAGTCAACAAAATCATCCATGCATATTGCAGTGAAGTAAATTGATATTTCTTAAAACGAGTAAAAAAATTTTTAATAATCTAAAAACTTCGGAGAAAGTCATGTGTGAAGTTTTTCAATCAACTATGCTAAATAAATGTACACTATGGTCAGAGAGAAACTTTACAAAAGTATCCACGTATTGATGAGTAGAACAGAATCGTTTCTGTATATTAGTCTACGGAGTTTGCTCGAACATTTGAATACCTCCGTGCAGAGCTTCGATCGCCTAACAGAAATATTTGGAATTACGCCAGACATAGACGAGGGCTTCAATCTCTATGAATAAAAATTCATGCTTACAAATTATTCGTTTTGAGTATGTAATACTAACTCGGTAACTCATAGGAACCTAAATTTCACATATTCAGAGACCATATGTTACTCATTAAAAATAATGTACTGAAATTTTTAAAATGAAAATGATTTTATCGTCTCGATGAAAACATACAAACGTCTCTATATCAGCGACAATCAGCTGAGGACTTTTTCATTTCACTCGTACCAAGAATAGGAAAGTTGTAGTAACTTCGCTGACAAGGTATATCCAAAGATGGAAAATTATCCCCTTAGGTTTTATGATTGCATGTACAGGCGAGCAATCTTTCGTAAGCCAATGCTTTACAAGTTTAGCAGTTTTTAGTTACTTTTAGGATAGATTGCAAATAATAAATTTCCGATGCCATTTTATACGAATAATTTCCTTACATAAAATCCAATCAACACAAACAATGGAAATGACATGCATTTTGACAATACGCGCTATTGCTTTCGGTTACATTTCTGATAAGGAATCGATTACTGAGTCCTAAGCCACATGAATGTAGGCAAATCTATTTAAAAATGCCTACCTCCCTCACAGGATATCAATAAGTTACCTACTATTATGTCACAGTAACAGAAGAAAGCAACGTATCATAGTTACAACGAGCTGACTGAGGTATGCATTCAACGGGACTATCGGAGCTAAAATCGATATAATATTAAGCGAATTATTGATACTCTAAAAGAAGGTTTACATTTTGCGAGACACCCAGTGTGAAAATATGATCAAATTAAAGTATCCTGCAGAAATGATACTACATGTCCTTCGTAAAAGTCAAGGCAGGCTCAGACAAAGTCGCATTAGTCGTCAGTGTTAGCTAATTACTTGAATTATGACTAATAAACAAGTTAGAAATACAGTGCTTACACAACATCTCAGTTATGTACAGGGTGGCCCAAAAGTAAGGTACTCTTTCCTGAAATTGTGTCCTACACATTTGTTAACGTATCAGAGGGGTACTTTAGTTTTGAGGGGTACTATATCAGTGAGGGGTACTTTAGTTTTGCGCCACCCTATATTTTGACAGTAGCCTCGAGCTCAATCAATACCGAAATATACTTATACTTGGATGTACTCGGAGCAGTTTCGGCCGTCACGCCGAGGCCACACTGGAATGCCGCCGCTTCGTGTGAATGGTGCGCCTTCACAGATTTGTGAGCTGTTGAATGAGGCTGTTTCCCTTTGCCGTTTGATGATAGTGAGGCAAGGGAGGCCTATCAGGGATAGTTTGTAGGAAGATATCCAGCTTCGTCTTGAAGACGTCCAGGGAACCATCGAACTCTCTCAGATATTTAAGCAGAGAGTTGAAAAGTCTGGATCCTATCACAGCGAAGGATTGTTCATGTCTAGTTCGAACGCTGCCAGCCGCCCTCGCATTGAGCACTGGCACAACACACATCTTGCCGAAACGAATGCGTTGCTTTGTGTGCAGCCTTATGGTCTCGTTCTTGAAGTCAGGTACTAATCCACGAATCGTTTCCCACGTGTAGATTATAAGGTATCTTTCTCTTCTTCGCTGAAGAGAATACAGTTCGAGAGATATTGATAGATAGTAGAGAAGCTTCGTAGTAGAAAAATAAAATATTTGAGGATAATTGGAGAATTTCTTATAGGGAATTATTTCTTTACCCGAGCTTTCAAGTTGTTCAACGCATCTCGTCATCAAGGGAACGAGATTATTAAAACTGTGCTGGATAAGGAGGTGGCGCCTATCTAGTATGAAAAACATCATTTATGGCCCATACATAATATCGTTTTACTAGCAAGTTATAACCTAAGAAATAAAATACGTACGCTCTAAGGCCCTTTAGATGAGTAATGTGGCTCAAATTTATGTTCGTTATCTTCGGTTTTATCTAAATTGTGCTGCGAAACCAATGATGTATTTTTGATTACTCTAATTTAGTCCTCGCTCCTCGTCTTGAATGTCATTCGACAACGCAAAGTGAGTGGTGCGTTTGTCAGTGATTAAAAATATTAAAATTAACGAATTTTCTTTTCTAGTATACTTTTTGTCATTTATTCGGAGTACGTTCACGCATTCATACTCCTAGAAACACTTTTTGAACATTTGATCATTTGTACATTCGAACATTTGAACGTTTCAACATTTGGATATTTAAGCGTTTGAACATTTGAGCATTTTTACCTGCAAACTTTCTTGTGAAATTTTTACCCAATAAATCTAAATTCTGAAAATGGTTTCTGTCATATATTGCATGCTGTACCATTTCCTGCCTATACTGCATGCTATGATATACTGCACTTATGTCACAATTTTTTTACTGTATTTACTGCATGCTACATATAAAATTTTACCTTGCACTGTTGGGGCGCTCTGGATTTAATCTTTGTCGGACTCGTTATTTTCTGGAAAAGATGAAAATTTAAAACACTACCCTTTTAGTTTCTTGATGCTTTGATACCTATTGCACTTACGATCTCTAAATTTGTTTGAGTACCTAAGAGTTTTAAAAACAACAATATCATTACATTATTCTACACTGTACGTCTTTTCATTATAATCCCGGCAATTTTCTCACGGTAACTCCAGCACTAATTTTTCTAAACACACTCATTTAAATCACGTTTCACCTCAACCTCCTGACTTACTCCTGGTTTCTCAAGAACAACATCACGAAGACAACACCAAGCGTTCCCTCGTCCCCCCACACACACCCACAAAAAAAAATTCGAGCTGGTTGAGCAAAACAAGAGCGGACAGGCACACCAGTTCTTGCGTCGGGGTGAGTAGTTGACGGAGAGCGTCGGGTCAGCGGGGCGCGCCAGAATACAGCTCGTGTAAGCTGCTGGCTTTGGAGGATCAGCGAAGTTTGGATAAGATGAATGTAAGGACACACATCCAAGGGATATGAGGGTGGCACAGGCACCCACATGGCCAAATGCTCGCGCCGTAGGTAGAATTTGACCGGAGTAGACTTGAGTAGACTCAAGACGGAGACTTGTTTTCAGAAAAAAATACGTGCTGGTTTTTGCATCTTACAGCTGTAGGGTGTTAATGTGAAATTATTGCAATGGCGTCGATGTTATAATTACCAGAGATGTTACAATGTAGAATCGTTGTAGCGCTATATTTTAGTATCTACCACGTTTTCGAAACGAGGGTGCGACTATCAGTACGCGTTTTCAGATGTCAATACATTATTGGGGATTAATCTAAAGCACCGAAGTATACAAACATGCATTTTCTGAACGTCACTGTGTTCACCTACTTGTCTGCATAACTTAATCGTGTTAGTATCGTGCAATGAATGGCAAATTTACAACATCAACTGTCACTAAGTAGATTCTTAGAATTCATAAAAATTACTTAAATCTACCAGATGTTTATAAAAATTCTACCATAGTTTGCAACAAAACCCAAGGAACAAATTTTAATTTGACGCTCTGAGTTCCACACATGAGGATTGCCTGCAGCGCGTCTCCTCTGAACACTAATGCCACCTGACCAATAGCTCCACCTCTAGACCCTAGACCAAGCCAATAGCTCCGCCTCTAGACCCTAGACCAAGCCAATAGCTCCGCCTCTAGACCCTGGACCTAGCCAATAACTCTGTGTCTAGACCCTGAGCCTAGCCAATAACTCTGCGTCTAGACCCTGAGCCTAGCCAATAACTCTGTGTCTAGACCCTGAGCCTAGCCAATAACTCTGCGTCTAGACCCTGAGCCTAGCCAATAACTCTGCGTCTAGACCCTGAGCCTAGCCAATAACTCTGCGTCTAGACCCTGAGCCTAGCCAATAACTCTGCGTCTAGACCCTGAGCCTAGCCAATAACTCTGCGTCTAGACCCTGAGCCTAGCCAATAACTCTGCGTCTAGACCCTGAGCCTAGCCAATAACTCTGCGTCTAGACCCTGAGCCTAGCCAATAACTCTGCGTCTAGACCCTGAGCCTAGCCAATAACTCTGCGTCTAGACCCTGAGCCTAGCCAATAACTCTGCGTCTAGACCCTGAGCCTAGCCAATAACTCTGCGTCTAGACCCTGAGCCTAGCCAATAACTCTGCGTCTAGACCCTGAGCCTAGCCAATAACTCTGCGTCTAGACCCTGAGCCTAGCCAATAACTCTGCGTCTAGACCCTGAGCCTAACCAATAACTCTGCGTCTAGACCCTGAGCGTAGCTAAAAGCTGTGCCATCGAGGTATCATCTTGAAGCAGGACAGACGAATAAGAAAAATGCATCAATATTGTGCCCTAAATTTTCGTAATCCATCATTTTTGCTAAAGCTTCCCTCAAAATTCTGAAATTTGCAACGTTCTGGACCGATATTGGCGCCGAATGCTAAGTAAGCGCACAGGAAATAAAACATCGGGCAAGAATTCATTAGATCGAAAATTTATTGCTGACGGGCCCGACAATGTTCTTCTCGTCTCCCTGGGGCGACGTGGCCTGAGCCACCGAAGGCCTATAAAATTTGTACCACAACTGTTACTACTACAACTAATGTTACAACTACCACTAATATTACTACTACTACTAATGTTACTTCTACTACTTCTTCTACTACTATTACTACTTCTATTATTACTACTATTACTACCACGACTACCAATATTACTACTATTACTACTACTACTATTACTACTACTACTATTACTACTACTAATATTACTACTTTTATTACTTTTATAAATAGTACTTCTACTATTACTACTAATACCCAGGGCTCTGGGGCTGCATAAAAGTATACTTGAATATATTTTGCATCAATCAAATGATAAAAAAAAAACAATTCGCAAATCAGATCACTTGTGCAGTGTTAATTTTAAAGTTTCTTCCCTGTTCGGGACCAAGTTACGTCTTATTTTTGAAGCATTTATTATTTCTTTATGCAATAGACGTCTTTTACGTCAGCATAGAAATCATCAAGGAATCAGCACTTAAAAAAGCAACGCATAACTTTTCTTAAAAAATAAAATAGATTTTACCACTTTTCACGGGTCTACCGTCAAATCCCATGACGAGGGGCAGTCTCAGGGAGCATCTTGCATCCCCGGACGTAGTGCAGGTGAGGCGAGCGAGTCATAGAGTTGTGGCCAGAAATTTAATTAAGGAACCTGGTAAGGACCAATAGTAAAACTTGTGGGCCTTTGAAACGACACAGTTTAGTTTTAAATTCATTGTGCTTCGTTCAAAACCAGGGTGAATGTGCGCACGAGTGGGCAAGATGTGAACGACTGCTTTCGCATTATTTCGTGGATTTGAGAAATAAATTGGTCCTTTTAGGATTAAGAGAGACATCATAAGTGCAGTAGATCTACAACTTTCAAAGATTTACAGCTTTGCACATACGCGGAATTTTTGATGATCTTAACTCAAAATTAAACCAAAATGCAGTCAGAATGAACGCCATGTTGATATCAAAACTCCCCATTAAAATGAAGTGGAACCCAAGTGAACGCTGTGTTGATATTAGCACACCCATTAAAATGAAGTGGAACCTGTTTTTCCCAGTTTACACTAATTTTCCATTTGTATTGGGTTCATTCTAAGAAATTAGCGTAAGGGATATTGTTTATTAGAGCAGGGGAAATATTTCATCAGAGTAAGGGAAATCGTTCATTAGGGTGAGGGATATTATTTATTAGCGTTAGGGAAATTGTTCATTAGCTTGAGGGAAATTTTTTTAAAGTAAAGAAAATTAGTTAAAGGAAAATTGTTGATCTCGAAACCTCAAGAGCTAGAATATAAGTTGTAAATCTTGATAATTTTCTACAAAAAAAGTAGCAGTGAGCGAGAAACAGATTCCAGAATGGTCAAATATAATTTCTTTCGAGGGATGTAAACATGTGGACAGTGTTTGCGCTACAGATCAGACTTGAGTGGGGACCAGATGTTCGACGAGCTGGAAGGTGGGCAGTGAGCAGGCCTTTACGGGTGGGCAGGGAGGG
>VOMN01084489.1:0-13414 GCA_014899125.1 Orchestia grillus
CTGTGCAGGGCTCAGCAGCTCCTGTGCAGGGCTCAGCAGCTCCAGACTCATGGCCTGGGCACGGAAACAAATGGCGCCGTAACCGCACTCCAGGAACCTCCTAAAGAGCGTATAAGGAGCACTCCAGGAGCCTTATATGTACATGTTAAGGGTGCAACTACTCACTAAAATTCGCGTCGTGGGGAAAAACCTATCAAGCATATTCAACATTTTACGTCAACAGGAACGCACGGTCAGCTCGTGTGTTTTAGCCCCAAATTAACCGACTCGTACATAGGTGTCGCAAACTTCCAGGTGTCTGCGAGTGCTCATTTCTTCAGTCCATGTTAACTGTTAAGTGTAAACTGTTCATTTCATGATCCAGTATTCCAGAAAATGAAGCTTTATTTGAGATAAATGCAATGCAGTCAAATAATACCTCGATGATCCTGAATTTACAGTATATAATTTTCAATTAACACAAAATATGCGAGTGGAACTCATTCATCAGGTGTTATTATTTCAGTCCAAATTTACTGCCTTCAAAGCCAACTTCGCAGCGCACCGCTGCTGTTGCACGACCGTCATGAAGATAAGATGATTGGCAAAGGATGGGATGAAGATAGTTGTCATCGAATAAAATCACACAATTGCAGTATTTCAGTATTTCGATCAAACTGAGGGCCAGAGCGAGTGAAGGCACTGCAGGGCGGCGGCGGCCCCCTGCACAATGCTTCATTACAGGGGCGCTGCTCAGCTCCAGTGCCGCTGTAGCCGCGTCCTTATCCCGACTTTTTTAGCTGTTCGATTGTCTCTGTCTAAGACCGCGGAAAATAAATTAAGAAGGATTTTGAGGGGCGCTCGACTCCAATTCGATTGAAAAAGCTCCTGAAGAAAAAGAGACGAGATGCAGTTTCGTGTAGATACACAGAGTAGCAGCTCTGCAAGGTCTGCCTGGGCCGCGCGGTCTGTACACGACTGAGAGGGGCCTAGTTGCGTGTGGCTGCCAACATGAAAGCAACATGCAAGCAACATGAAAGCAACATGCAAGCAGCATGAAAGCAACATGAAAGCAACATGAAAGCAACATGCAAGTCGTTTGAGAGTTACTTCATTACACATACTTAGCAATACAGTGGCTAGTCACTACTATTATTTCTAAAAAAGTTTTCAGGTACCAGAATAAATTTTCGCTAGGCCTGTCCCTCGTCCTGGCGAGAAGTGCTCCTGGCGTTGGAATGTTGTAACAGAGACGTCAAAATTTTCTCGTCTACTCCAGAGGCAGAGGGAAATATTTGAACCGAGTACACAACTTTCGCGTCCGACTCGGCATCAAGGAAGTAAATTTAAAGCCCATTGCGAGCTATTTGTATACATATAATTGACTTTACGTACTTGTAAGAGTTTTCGTTGATATCATATTTACTTTCAAATATGTTATGCATTCAAGAATTTCGGAAATGATTTAGAATGTTATAGTCTCATAAACCTTCATATCTTGTTTGTGACTGAGATTCTGAGTTGATATTTTCACTATGAAAATTCATAAAAGCTTTAAGAATTTCATACCCAGATCATCTTACCATGCTGGGTGAGAAAGAAATTTATTGATGCGCGGAGACACGTAAGTTTTTATAAAAGGAGCTAAAATTTTGATAAGCGTGAGTTGAAAAATGCGTTGAGAATTGGAGAGCAATCATAATGGAAGACAAAGGGAGTTGCGTGTAGCTGGAGAGGCAGGTAGTTCAATTACTTGACGGTTATTGCTTCTTGTGATCGTGTGCTCAGGCACTCAATGACTCGATTCAGGATGCAAAGTATTTTCTTTCGAGAGTAAGACAAGGAATGAACAGAAATTAACCGTGAGAATTAGTCAGAGAAGTGAGAAGTAGGGACTTTTCTAGATATATCAAAGGCAAACCGTCGAAACAACGGAGGTGCGGCATCGAAACAACGGAGGCAAGACAATTGAGCACAGGTCATAATTCTAATTTTCCGCTTGCGAAGTCGCGACAAACTGCGATCTTAATGAGACGTCTATTGACTATCGATTGGAGCCCTGATCTCAGCCCAGAACTTTGGGCTGACGTTGCTCATCTTCAGATCGAGGTTCGAATTCCTTCTCGTTAAGTGGAGATTACTTGCTGAAGAGTAGCTTATTCGCTTTATTCTGTGCCATAATGCACTTGTAATTCTCTCGCTTTATTCATAAGAGACTAGAGTTTCCCCTAAATTCCATCGCCATTTGTTAAGCTGCACTTGGTGCACTCACATTAGGTATACAAACATTTGTACGTAACTGAAAATAGAGTTGCACAGACAGGCGCACTTGAATAAAGGTAAAACTCTCCTTCTGTCCACTACTGATGTTTCTGCATCACACACCCTTTCGCTCCACTCGCGATGTCCGTGCATCACACTCACCTTTCCCTCCACTAGTGACGCCTCTGCATCCCACCCCTCCTTCCCTTCCCTCCACTAGTGACGCCTCTGCATCCCACCCCTCCTTCCCTTCCCTCCACTAGTGACGCCTCTGCCCCTACCCCTCCTTCCCTCTCACAACGACCAAAGTTGCTCGAAGTACACGGTGTCGTTGAGCAAGTTATTCGGCTGCCATTAGCTGGAGTACGCTCTAAAGAAAAGAGCCGACTCCAGCTCTAACATGATACGGAGCCAAAAAGGCGCTAACTGGTGTCTTTTGTTTTCCACTTTTTCAAGAGCATATGATAATGAACCATTAAAACTTTTACCAACACAAATGGTACATAAGCTTCCAGCTCTACGACCTGGCAGGGCTCGAGGCCCGCAGCGCCAATTGACTTTTGTTTCAACACTCAGAGTTCGAAGGCCTGGACTGGCGCTGTAACAGTTTACAGCGCGGCAGCTGGGCGGCTGTAACAGTTTACAGCGCGGCACCTGGGCGGCTGTAACAGATTACAGTGTGGCAGCTGGACGGCTGTAACAGATTACAACTCGGCAGCTGGGCGGCTGTAACAGTTTACAGCGCGGCAGCGGGACGGCTGTAACAGATTACAGTGCGGCAGATGGGCGGCTGTAACAGATTACAGTGCGGCAGGTGGGCGGCTGTAACAGATTACAGTGTGGCAGGTGGGCGGCTGTAACAGATTACAGTGCGGCAGGTGGGCGGCTGTAGCAGTTTACAGCGTAGCAGCTGTACGACTTATATAGACCCTATGTTAAAATTTTTAGGTACATTTATGTCTCACATAGTTTATGGGCCAGAATGTTTCTCTTATTGAGTTAAGCTGCTAAATACCTTTTGTAGACTAGTTGAAACGATTATTTCGATGCTGATCAAGATATGGTTACGAGAATTATTTTTTCTCAAATTTATGTGGTTAAATTTTTTGGTTACGGATGAAAGCCTTGTTTTAAAGTCAAGGTCTGTTTGCACTAATGCAAAACTCGCCCAGTTCAGTGTGTACACGATAAACTGAGCTCATTCAGTGTGCACAAACTAAGTAGGACTCATTCTGTCAGTGTACATGTTAAGTAGGACTGATTCAGTCAGTGCACATGCTAAGTAGGACTCATTCTGTCAGTGTACATGTTAAGTAGGACTGATTCAGTCAGTGCACATGCTAAGTAGGACTCATTCAGTGAGTGCACATGCTAAGCAGGGACCTTTCCGTCTGCGTTCAGCTGTTCATGCTAAACAGAGATCGCTCAGGCCAGCTTGTTGCCGTGTTTTTTCTCATCCTGGTAAGAGAATGGCAACAAATTGAGTCAACATTGGCCGGGCCACTGAGGAGGTCCCTCAAACACAACCAATCTCTGGAAACGTTCCCAGCAGAACGCTCTCTCCGTCAACCTTAAATATCTCTTCATGGTCTTGAATTGAATTTCTTTCTTGTGTAGGTAGAAAATTGAAACTGTATATATTCGCTCATTAATAAGTTTTAGGTGAGGGGAGGAATAAAATTGATATCATCGATTTCATTTTCTGGCTCGTATTACCTTCGGAGTACTGCGTTGAAATCTTGCAAAGCGCGATCATGACTACAGTGTTTTGTATCCAGGCTACCGTGGGCCCTGCATACCCGAGCGTCGGCTGAGCGAACTGAGGCGGTGCACAGCGCAACGATGCCCTCCACTATCCCTTCGTTGTGTGCACTATCCCTTCATTGTGTGCACTATCCCTTCATTGTGTGCACTCTTACTTCAGCAATTACCGCTGCCTGCGAAGCTTTTCCTGATATTCTGAGGAAAAATATCATTAGAAGTTTTTATGACTTATTTGATTATGTACTGAATGCTTCAAGAAATCGAACAATAAGACCTTATTTATGTAAGGCAAGAAGGTTACATGACCACATTATCACTTCCAGGAGCACAATGAAATTTGCAGTAATGTGATTTGAATGAATTACGTATTCAAAAGCACAAATCCGATAAGAATTCCAAAAACTGTGGCGTACTCTAAATTGTTTTAATAGGCAGAAATTAAATTTTAGAAACAATATTTCTTTGCTATCCTTTCTCATGAAACTAAAAAATGAACGAAATGAGGAGATTTTAAGAAATAGATCAATTTCAGAGCAGCTGCATCCATTCTAAGGAGACGATCGATTTCGTTGAGATAGCAAGTGCGGCCTCGCGACATTATACGTTCATCAAAACAGGGAGGCCACAAATCATTGCAATTTGTTCCCTATTTCTTCAGGTTGAGCAGCGGGAATGTTTTTAGTAAGTTGCGAGCGCAGAATTGCTTCTTCAGTCCAAGCGACGGGCGTTCCGGCCTCTAATAAATCATCAACCCATCTGCTTTTTTCCCCTCCCCAACTTTCTCAGACACATCGCAATTTTTAAAAATACAATCCCCTCTAAAAATCTTGATGAGTTTCTTCCATTTTTTATTGCGAGTTTTAGCCGTCACTCGCGTTCCTTGACAAGCTTCCTTAAGTTGATTTGCACGATATTTGTTTGTTTAATTTGCAAGAGTTGCCTTTTTGGGACGGCCGCGAGCGCCTCCAGCGTTGTGGAGCCGCCACTCTAATCCGGTACAGAATTGTATTCAAATTAAGGCGCTCTCCAGATGAAAGTTCAGGAATGAAATGAAAATTCAAATCATGGTGCAATAGACCAAGCCTTTCACTGTCTACACTTCTGATCGTGAATCTGACACTGGCAGTCAAGTCATGCGGTATTGACGGGTAATTTCTGAGTCACATAACTTCCAAGCGAGTGAGCGGCATAAGGTCTGTACTGTGATAATGGATAATGATATCCTGGACGTTGATTTTAGGAGTAATTCGCAACGTTTTAACTCAAAGCTGCGGTATGCGAGGTAGGGGAAAGATGTTCGACGTTGTTCAGACAAATTGCTGCTGAGCACTCTAGGGTTTCATCAGCTAACACAACCAAGTCTAAATTCTCTTTAAAGCTTCCTTAAAAATGAGGTAAGCGGGCGAAAGTATTCTTTGGTTCGCCGAGAAAAGCAGCGGAGAAAATTGTGCAGAAGAAGCTGGTAAAATAAGGCTCATTCTGTAAACATTAATTTAGGGAGTTTTGAGCGGTGCTGCACCGAGCTTTTCCATCAGCAGCGGGGAAACAAAACAACATCTCATCTGCGCATTAATTAGAAATCGAGGCAAACAAAGCGCCGCCGCAGACGAGCGCTCGGCCCAAACTTGCTGATTACCGCCTTCCAAAACACGGTCTGGAGCTCCTTCAGCGAGCTCTTCTCGTAAAATTGAGCTTCTGATACGCCTTCGCGCGCATGCAAATAAGAAACTTATGTTAGGTGACTTGCCCGTCGCGCTGTGAGCGTGGCAAGCCGTTACGGAGTTTCAATGTAATGCATCCAGGGAGCCGGAGGCAGAGAGCTGGGAATAACTCTTCTCACAAGTGGAAGACTTCCCAACGAGTCGCGGTGAAATGTTCACACAACTCATTTCGCATTTTTTAGGTCGTGAAAGTCGTTGGAATTGCTGTACTCTGTACAGCCCTGTGTATAGCCTTGTGTACGGCTATGAATGTAGCCCTGTGTACGGCCCTGTGTATGGCTTTGTGTACAGCCTTGTGTGCAGCCCCCTGTACGGCCCTGTGTGCGGCCCTGTAAACAACAAAACAGGGGTTCAGGAGCCAAAACTTTTCGCATGCAAGTTTGATATGCGAGTTTGTTAGCTGAGAGATCTCGTGTGGCTGCACTCGGCCACATCGAACTCTAGTTAACGGCCGTCATGTTCAGAGGAACACGGAATTCGAATACACTAGTAATAAATTTACGTTTGGGTAAACGTAAACGGCATAAAAAACAATTAATAAAGGTAGAAATATTTCCTAGAAACAGATGCACGTTAAAAATAAAGCTCTAGAGATACATAAAACGCATCTTCGATATCAGTAAAAGACGATATTTTTTCTATGTTTCAGAGCATGTTTACTAAACAAATATACCAAAAAAGAACAAATGAACCGCATAAAAAAGATTGAGCGGGACAGATATATCTGTTCTATTTTGTAATGCCCTATATTATGGATTAGGATACTTTCGGCTGGGATCAGAGACAGAAAGAGACAAAAGGCAAAGAGAGAGAGAGAGATGAGAGAGAGCACAGTTGTGGGTGCCTGCAGTCGTGGCTCCATGGTCCCAGGGGGGTCTGAGGCCCACAAGTCTCATCAGAGGAGGCGTTACCTTGAGTACCTTGAAGGTGTTTAGGCCTTCACGCCCGGGCCACACTGGGGTGCCTTTGCTTTGTGTGCATTGTGCACCTTCGCATATCCGCGAGCTGCTGAATGAGACTGTTTCCCTCTAGTTGTGCACATCTCGCTCAGAGCATTGCCTCACATGCTGCTGGAGAGCCCGGAGGCGGAGAGCTGGACTGCCTCTCTAACGAGGGATGCTGATCTTCGCAGTTCGAAGTATTTTGGCCATGATGAAGTTAAAGTTTTACTTCTGAAAATGTTGTGTAATGAGCTTAATTTTATTAAGCTCGAAATTACCCTTAACCTTCTAAGTATACGGACTCAACATAAATAAAAAAACAACAGATAAAAACTATTTTCATAACTGAATTGAGCCTCGAAGTAAAAGGTTGATTTTCCAATAAAAATAACAGTTTTCACTTCGGGTGAAAATTAAAAGTACCTTGAATACTGCAGCCGGTGAAACATAACAAGAGAAGGTAAAAGGAAATGAGTGATGGACTTTTAATTAACAAACACAAAGTTTGTTCATCCACTAGCACTTTGCCGGAAAATAATTAACAATATATTTTTAAATTTATCCATATGTTTAGGAAAATCAAACTGAACACTACTTTCCGATGAAGATATGTACTTTAAATCTTTTCTTTGATGCTTGTCTAATGCTATTCCTTTTACTTGTGTAAAAATGTTAATATTATAGAGGATGAAGAAGCACTGAGAAGTGCTTTTAGATAATTCCACACTTTCTAGCGCTCGTAAGTTTGACAACAGAGGCACGTTGCCCCCCGGAGAGAGATAACGTCAGTGAAAATCAACGCATTTTGCGACATCATTATTACTGCGTAAATCGATTTCAATTTATGGACAAAGCAGGAGGAAAAACTGTTTGACGTTTATTTCAAAGCCAACTATTGCAGGAATTATGTCAGTATTTTCAGATGAAAATCGACCGCGGCATGACTGCTGTAAAAATACCTCGGACGTCGATCGGATGGCTTCTACAAAGAGGATTCCACGTGAAACTTGGAGTGCTGTGCCTCGCCTGGGGCTCGACATGGAAGCCTCTGTTAGGCGGCGTGGGGCAATGCTGAAATAAAATGCTTAATAAAGAGTCACAGACAGCGTGAGTCCGAGAGCCTGCTGGCGGACAGCGAGATCGCGCGCATATCCCACACTTGGCGGATGCCTTGCAGGGTTCGACGAGGCAATCGATCGCTCGATGTCAGCGTTACCTGCTGACGAGTGAAACAAAGGACCTGTGCTCACCACCAGCGCTAAATGACAATAAGTTTATGGCCAGCACAGAAGGCTCACCAGGGCTCGTCTGAGACCCGCGGCTGTTTCGGAGCCGCAATGAGATGCAGAGAGCGCCTCTCCCGTTGATTGGCTAATTTCATGCTCGCTAATTCGCCAATCTTTGACTTAAATTCGCTACCGTGTAATGTCTTCTTTTTAGTGCGCTTCTTTTGGCCGCGTGGACGCTGTAAGCCTCCACTTTTGTGAGGGCTTTGCATAAATTTGCAATGAAACAATGCCTAGGAATTTTCTGCTGAAAGCCCTGAGTCCCAAGGACAAATCAAGAGCGCCTGATTTTTGAGAAAGCCACAACTCTTGTGGGGAATTTGATCCCAGTGTATTTTGTGCGCTGTGTCATTGCGATGGCGAGTGGGAAATAAGGAGACCAACTCCATAAATTGCTGGCAAGAACATCAATTATTGCCGCCCTCGTCGACCGCTCGCCTCTGGGCCCAAAAACGCAAATGAAATGTCTGCTTTTCTCGCCGAACTCTCCCAGGTCAAACCCAACATTTTCGCGAGGCATCATTACTGAGAGGCGCAATTTTTCAAAGGCCATATTTTTGTTTATCAAGAGACGATGAGAGGCTGTCACGTGGAGCAATTCTTCACAGTTGCTGCAAGTGCCTGCCGCAAATCGGAGCGTCAATGAAATTTGAAGAAACTTCTCACAAGTTTTGGAATGAGTGCGACGGGAATGTTAGTCTCGACTGGAATAATTAACGGTATTCGAAAAATAAAATTGGTGCATCAGATGTCGTTTGGCTAATTTTGATTTTTTCTTGATATTAGAGGCAAATTTTTGATGAATCGTTTTTTACGTGTATCATATGTGATTCTTTCACAATAAACTTATTTTAACATTTTCATCCGTTTCTCATCTCACCCTGCACCCGCATTGATTAAATTTTACTGCATTTCAGGTTTCAAAAAAATGAAAATCCCTATGAAACTATCCAATTTCGAAGATTTCATTTTTCATTCTAAATATTATTCATATCTGATTCCATTCATCGCAAGTAACTATGTACCTGTTGTAAGAGTAAATTTTGTTCCTGTTGTAGGGGTGAATTTTGAATTATTGATACACACAACAGGTTGTGCTCACAAAACACACTGCCAGAAAGCCCACAGCAGCACCACAGCAGCACCACAGCAGCACCACAGCAGCACCACCTCCGGAATGCCCGGCAACATAGAACACATCACGCAGGGGTGTGGCTGGGACACTCAGACGTGAAGGCAGGAGAGGGGTAATGTGTACGGTGATGTTTAATAGACAAGCTCAGGTGTAGCATCCAGTTTAACATTTATAGAACTTGAGGAAGAGTTCCCGTAAACATTGCATCGTTCACTAAAATTTGTGAAGCTTAGAATGAAAATTTATTTCTTTATGTCACGTAAAATTTAGTACAGGACGGTTCGAATTTTCTAGTTTGAGGCAGAAGGAAAAACTCCGAGTTTGAGGTTCCATTTTGTTTAAAAGAGATGTATTGATATGTACGCTTGTACCTTCCTTACGTGGAGTCATAGTTTGGTGCGTGTAGCTATTTTTTGTACTTCTGGTCGGGGGCTGTCATCAGCATCAGTATTGGGTGTACACATGCCATCACCTTTCATCTCTAATTCTAATGTCTTTTTTAAAAATGCGACAATTTTTGAAAGGAAACCATTAAATAGCACCTGCACATCCAATAACAACAAACATCCATTAAATGCTGATTTTAGAAACGTGGAAGTCCTAAAATGTTCGTTTATGACGCTCCAGTACACATTTTCTATCTTGTATTGCAGACCGTTTTAAAATGACCACTGCGCAAGTTTTCAAGCTTTACTTAGTTACGAAATGCTTCACTAACTGAAAAAAATGCTGTGGCAGTCCAACCATCAGTCCAATTGAATATATCACCAAAAGATTTGAATGCATGTCACCAATGACAGGTTAGGAACGTGTGAATGCTTGAGTGCGTAGTGGGTCGGCGGCGTGCGACGCTTTCCTTGCGCGCCGGACAACTTACGAAACAAATTTTCTTGTACGAAACAAGGCAAAAGAATTCAAGTGTTGCCGGTTCTCTGAGAGCCGATGTGCCGAGTAATCCTTTATGAACAGAGACGTGTGCAGCTTAGCTAAGTTCACGTCTACCCTCGGACACCTGACAATCATTAACCCTCGGACACCTGACAATCATTATACGAAGTTCCAGCCGACGACTCCAGTCAAACGCAGCGCTGACAGTGTTTGAAGCGCAGTTAGGGGAGTGCGCAGGTTTGAACTTATTCCACAAATTGCATTTTTGTGCAGCAAATGTAATGTTGACCAGGATCCTGTGCTCGCTAGAGCTGTTCATGGCAGCCTCGGTGTGCTGATGCCGGGATGAGGCTGCTAATCAAGTAGTTACATGGAGACTACGTCTTGTTTTCAGGCCGTGTTTGTCTTTATTTAGGCCCTGTTTACTCTGGCCTGCTTGCGGCGAGTCCATTAAAGAGTAACTCGAGGAGTCTGTATCGTACGAGCTGAAGGACGGATTCCAGCTCAGTCAAAAAATGATAGAAAGTTCCCTCCAGCTTGTGTTCTACCTACTATTGTACCACTGATACGCGGTGAGCTTACGAAGAATTGTATGCAAAATGCGCTTCTTAACCTGATTCCTCCATAGAAATGCAGCTTAACGTTTATGTCAAGAAATCGTTAATTCGTCGAAAACCTAAAATAATTCTTTGATTCGTCGCTAGGGGAACCACCGCGTGGCGCGTGCAAGTGCAAGCCAGCGCTCGCAGATGGCAGCAGTCCGCCTGTCACAGTTCCCCACACTGCATCAGAGTGCCGATATTAAAGGCAAAAGAATGGTGCTTTTTCCATCTGAGGCTGTGGAACACATTAACTTTACTGGTAAACACATCTGTGAACGAAAGCAGGCGCAGGTCCCAGAGTCCTTTCGGAACGGCGTTGCTAGCGCGGGTCGCGAGGCAAAATTAGCTTCACAGGATTGCCTCTCGGATGCGGAAAACCACAGTCCGCGCAATATTTTTGCGGAGCTTTGATCTGCGCAGGCGAGTCAATAAGTCCGTCGACGTGCACTATCGAAACTTAACGAAGGAAGAAATTGGTAGTCGGAACCCGGAGCAAGGAAGCCTCATTTCGGGAGGGCGGCTGTAAGCAATCGAAGCAAAATTAAAACCACACAAGCTGTAAAATGAGTAGCTCTCTGCTCCTGTTTATACACGATTAGGCCTGGGAGCTACCGCTCGTACTACTCCTGCTGCACACGACATGGCTTGATTTTAAAGAACTAGAGTTTTATATCGTTGAGGTTGCCTTCGTTCGAGTATGACTTGTCAAGAATTTGAGTGAGCACATTGGCTTCTTTAGAAAAGTAGTCTCCACATGTAGACGTGGACCAAGATCCTGCATATCTTACTTGCCGTTGAAAATTAGCCCACGAGTATTCTGCTCATTGCCAGGCACTGATCTCGGCCCTGTTTGTTCTCGATCTCTGATAAAGTTTACTGTTAAGGATCAAAGAAATGAGCTATTAGCTCGACGCTCCAGGTCGTGTTTGAGAAGTAAACGCTTCCCGCATGACTTCACTGCAAAACCATCTTGTTATCGACCCCATGTCTCATATTTATGTGACCGGTCCACGTGTGCCGCGAGGTATCCGTGCGCACATGATCAGCCGCGAAAGGAAGATGTTTGCGGGGCAATTTGCGGTGACTTCACGGAATTGGCGCGCGCTTCACGCACAAGAAATTGATTTATAATGAGGGCCATGGAACTACTTCAGCGAGATGAGCTATAATCGACTCAAGAAAGTGAAGGCTCATTGGTATTAGAGAATGATGATCTTTTTCCTAAAGCTTCATCTCATAAATATCTATTTTATTTTACTTTAATAGGTGTATTTTGATGAAAAATTAACTTGCTTTTTGTGGGAGCAGTGAAATTCCTAAAAATGGAAGTCACTAGAGGTACACAACAATTTTTTTCCAAAATTAAAATTACGGCTTCTAAATAGACAGAAGACGGGCTCCCATCCCAGTCCCCGACACGGCGGAACACCTCACGTGAACAGCTCAGGGCTCGCCCATGAATGCGAGATATGGAGCCCATGTCTGGCATCCTTGGTCTTCTAATCTTAAGTTACGGTATGCTGTAATTGCTGCAGAGAGAGAGAATTAAATACATGCGTTCTTTGGTTATAATAATACGACTTATATATTCCAATGACCCCTATTTAAAAGTGGTATAACAACCTGCCTTGCGCCATAAACTGCAGGAGGGCGGCACTACGAGCAGCTCCTTATTTTTATTCGACACTGATGTCAAAAAGCCCGTCCACACCATCAATCTCAGGAGCGAATTTCGTGTTTTTCGACTCTCCGCAAACGCGAACACATTTTGTGCGCGGGCAGATTTCGGGGGGTTTGTGTTTTCCGACTTGTTGGAAAACTACAAACACAATCTTTTGTCGGAACAGTAAACAGTCGCTTGCTTATGTATTATGAATGCGGTTGCGAGGTTCGGTAACTGCTTTATTTAATTACTTGATCATCAAAAAATTTGCCTTTTTCATTGATGCTGGTAGCTATTTCTTTTTGTTAAATTGATTTGACTGCAATTTATTTTGACATTAGTTGAAACAATTTGAAGCAATTCATTGCCATAAGTGTTATTAATGAATAATGACCGTACAGCTAATGAATATTTTATCTAATGGGAAAACGATTATTTGAGTAATTCATATATTTGATAATAGTTAATATTGTTATATGAGCTTATTTGAATAGAGGATCAACTAATTTAGGAGGAATAATAGCTGGCAACTGCATAAATAGTAGCTGGTAATGAAGGCTTCCGATTTTTCCAACACGGGCATAAACATCAATACTTACATAAAAATAACATTACCATGATCAACAACTGCCGAGAAATAAAATTAAGCCTAGCATACAACAACTGGACACACGTACTCCAATAGCAGCGGGGTTTGTTTCCATTCTGCACTCGTACAACTTCATGCGGCCGAATGCACAGTCTGGACACCATTCAGAAGAGTTTGAGTTTTTGTTTGGGTTTTGTTGTGTTCGTGATTGAAGGAGAGTTTGATAGTGTGGATGCGGCTATAGTCAGGTGCTTCAGTTTGTATTAATTTGCAAAAAAATGAATTTACAAATTTAATTTCCAAAAAAATCTTTCTTGACTTTGAAATTCTTGATCGAAAGCGCTCACTCCAGGAATCGGGTCTCCCACACTGGGCTTAGAATTTCCCACGCTGGAGCTACAAATCTCCACGCTTGGCCTAGAAATTCTTACGCTGGGTGTAAAAATTTTAAAGCCGGGTGAAGAAATTCCTACTCTAAGCTTGGAAATTACTACTGTTTGCCTATAAATTAACACTGGACTTTGAATTTCTGACCGTGGGTCCGTAAATTCCCATACTGGGCTTAAAAATTCCCTCAATAGGTC
>VOMN01084497.1:0-15406 GCA_014899125.1 Orchestia grillus
ATCGAAACCAGACTGGTCTGAATGTCCAATAAATGTTTTATGTAGCAACATTATAATACTTATAATTATTTATGACATAGATATGACGATGTATAGTGAGTATGTGCTGAACAGTACACACAGTAAATGCTGAAAAAGAATGATCAATTTTAAAGAAGTTTCCAGTGGGAAAACCTACTCATTTGGATTACTCTTGAGCGAGACAGGAATAAAGTCTGTGGATGCATCTAGAATCTAGAATCTTGCAACATGAAAACACATAATGTAAATTATTTAAAGCAATTATAGTAGTATAGGAATTATAATGCAAATTCATAATTGAACTGGACACGAGGTATGCATATCTGAATCAGACAACAGGTAGGCACCACAAAGGCATGTTTTTACATTAACGGCCGCGTTGCACCATGTCACACTGCATCAACTAGCCGAGTAATCGTGTCTAACACCGCAAAATACATTATTGCCTCGCATATAATTCCCCTTAGAAAATAGTAGCCATCTCAATAGGGTAGAATTCAAACAATTCATTGCGACAAGCACTACATTAGCTAAAATTATAAACAGATTTCGCAAGATTTTAACGGGCGGTTTATATCGGTTACGTCAGAGCCCGAATAAGTTTTGTGATTTCTAGGACATCCCAGAGAACTTCCAAGATTCTAATACTCAATCCAGAGTAGGCCATCTTAGTAGCTCCTAGTGTACGGCTACTAAGGATTAACAGTCCGACCAGTGCAAGGAATCGAACCCCACTCTACACAATTTGGTCGCTCCGTTGGTATACTGCAACATTACCCATTTTAAAGGTAACAAGGGGAATGAATAACGCAGTACAATTATAATATACTGCATTGCATAGAAGTGTTACCACACTACGATTCATTATTAAGCATCTTTTATAAATCATACAATTAAATAGCGACAAAATAAGAAACAAATAAACATGTTTATTGTTCGTTATACTACTGAATTTAAATTGAATAACATTCAGCAAACACTTCATGAACTAATACGCTGTGGCAATACCTTTTACCACCCCCTGTAGATGGAAAGGATAGTTTCAAAGCACGCCTACAACACCCAACGGCCGGTCTGGCCTGAGACACACCCTCTAATGCAGGCCCCACAACACCCAACAGCCAGTCAGGCCTGAGACACACCCTCCAATNCCCACAACACCCAACAGCCGGTCAGGCCTGAGACACACCCTCCAGTCGCAGGCGTGGATCCAGGTCTCGGTGGCGTCAGTGGTGAGGCTGTCCTGTATCTCAGGCACGGTGTCGTACATGCGGTACGTCCAGCGGTTCACGTGGATGCGCATGTTGAAACGCTCGTGCAAGCTCCGGTAGACGAACTCGTACCCGTACTTGGCTGTTGACGAATTTGGTAAACATGCCTGTGACTATCATCACTAAATAAGAACTGACATCGTGAGAGTAATGAAAGCATTCTCCAGACAAACTGTCTCTAGATGCCTCAATGAAATAAGGCTTTTCGCTAGGAGTCCTCAGAAGAAGCCCCTAATTAATACAAAAAACAAAGTAGCAAGATCAGTATTCGCCAAAAAAGCACGGGCTTTGGTCAGAAAATGACAGGTGCAAAGCTTTTGGATGTGATGACAAGCAATTTGCAAGAAGGCGAGGCGGCTCATCTTTGAATGAAAACTGCATCAAGAAGACTGTTACATTCGGTAAAAGCAACATTATGGTCTTTGGAATGATTTCTGAGTAAGGTACGTCACGTCTTGTGCGCTTAAACACAAGAGTTAATTGCTGGAGTACATAAGAACTTGTTAGAAAACCATGTTGTCCCAGTGTTACAAAATCGTAGCATTGATCAGCCCGTATTTATGCAGGAAAATGCACCCTGCTATAAGGCCAAGCTTGTATTACACTTTCTCAAGAAGCAAAAAGTAAAATTCATGGACTGGCCTGATCAAAGTCCAGATATGAACCCCATAGAAAACCTATGGAAAATTTCGGGGCAAAAATTTTGGGTTGAAATCCGTCAAATATTGATGATTTGCGACATAAATTACAGGAAGAATGGGCAAAATTTACAGTGAAAGATTATCAAACGCTTGTAAAATCCTGTGTGAGGAGATGTGCAGTAGTTATTGAAAAAAAAGGTCTGGATATTAAATGCTAGATAATAAAAGAACCCTTACTATATATTTTTCCATAATTTGTTCAGCTTGTAATTTGTTTCTTAATTTTGGACACTTTAAAAACAATACATATTTCAAACTTCCTTTATTTTCACACGACCTGACAATATGCAAAATGTTTGAGAATGGAGATTGTTTATCATCTATGAAAATTCGAGAAAATTTGCTACACTAACTACAAAAATATCGTAGTTTTCCTTTCTGTGCCTCAATTTTGGAAGCCACTCTACATTCTCCCACCTTGTGTTTCCACTGAGTCCCGATAGATCTCTAGCTGAAATAATCTCGATGTATGACAATATCAAGCAAAATTGAGCCGAGGCTAAAATGTCCTTGTTGCATTCAAGCAATCTTTCATTGATCCCAGATACCGCATTCGACCTCTTCAACATAATTGCTACAACGCACATACGATCCTGTACATGCTTCTTTAAACAGAACTTGTCTTTCAACAGGTAGCACCTCAAACCGTTAGTCTCCTTTACACGCTATTTAGCATTACTGCACCTTTGAGAGAATACAGGTACAATGCAAAATACCTTCATCAATTAGGAAGTAATTTGTACAGTAATAACTCGGTGAACTGACCAGGGCAGAGGAGGTGTATAAGGTGGTTGTTGCCCTGCGCGAGCCACTCCTCCACCAGGTCCCCGATGACCTGCGCACTCTCCTGCCGGGACGGGAAGCTCAGCACCCGCCGGTGGCAGAAGGTCGTGTCGATGTGCAGGGAGTGAAGGGTCTTCACGGAGCCATCGGGGTTGTGCAGTGCCCGCAGCTGGTTGCACTCACCGACTGCCAGGCGGAAGTCGCCTGTGTAGAGGACTGTGCCGCCCCTGCCTTCCAGCAACAACCTAACCGGCACATCACAAATTGCACTAACACAAAGATCAGGGACATCAGACTATCTTTCATGGAAACTCATGTCGCCATTCGGTCTCAGACAGCCTGAAGCTGCCGCACAGCTTCCTTCTCTCTCTGGGGCTTGAACAGTGTCATCAGCAGGCACGTCATGACTGGCCCTCAGAGCAGGCACAATCAAAAGTATTGTCAGTACATAAAAAACTGTTCCTCTCTTTAGCTTTGAAATCATAATGTTAAATTATACCATAATACAATGATTTACAATTATGATAATTTATAATCATACAAACTATCATATTGTTCAATTATTTTCATAGTGTCACAGATGAAAAATTTAACTACTAGTGTATTTCATTCAAGATAGGCATGGCATGTGCCTGTGCCGTCTATATTGGTCTCATGAAATTGTATATTAAAAACAGTTTATTCAATTTGCTATTTATGTTTCTTTCTGAGACAGATTTTGCTACACATGCTTTCATTGGATAAGAATTTTGTTTCCCCACATGAGGTAAATGTGAAGATGTACAATGAAAAAAATACTATCTATTTAAAAATGTTTTAGATTTTAATAAGTACCACTACCATGTTTCTGCACCTAGTGAGGACGAACAGATTAACCAGATCAGTTTTGGTTACAGTTGATTGGGTCAAAAGTAAATGAATTCTTATTATTAAGAATTATTTTCTCTGCTTTTGGATATTTGTTGGGATATAAAGAAGAATTATGAGAGGCTTAATTAGGATTTTAAAATAGTGACCCAATGGACTATGGGAGGTATAGTAGGTTCCTGAAATTCGAGCCAGCCTGGCAGGAAACTCAAGACGCAGCTTACATGACAGAACCAGGGCAGTGTCCAGCAGGGATGAGCGTTACAGTCAGGGACTGAGGAGGCTCATTGGCCACAGAAGGGACAGAAATTTTCACTGGCTCATCAGGAGGAAGGGGCCGCAGGAAGCTGCTCAAAGGACGATGCCGGATGGAGGCTTGCAAAAATCGTGCAGTGATGAAGGAGCAGTAGAGGTACACCCCAACATTGTTCTCGAGGTGGTCTAGGAATTGTGGAGATGATAAGCCCACCATGTGATCTGCACATGAATCAATAATTCTTGTGAACAAAGAAACAAAAAATTTTCAAGCTAAAATTGTCCCTCCTAAAGCTGAAACTGTGATTTCAATCTTTTCTTAATGTACCACAAAAAGAGAAGTTACATGTCTCATTCAGCAATGTCCTATTTCTTGATCCCCTATTCATTCAATTTCACATATTTGCTTTAAATGGTAAAGACTGCAAGTCTAGAAAAGCAGCTATAAGTAATTGTTCAAACATTTGTGAACTTTCAGCCATCTTTGTAACTTTTCAAGCATGCAAAGAAATATTATTAACATGGGAAAAAAATCATTACATTTACTAAATTTTGGTTGTGCATAAAATAATTTAAACAATTGTGGTAAAAACCTAAAAGTAATGCAGCTTTCCTGAGAAGAAGACTGCAATAGTATGAATCCATTATCAAAATTATTCAGGTTGTAAAATGTTAACAAAGGACTACAAATATCTTACTCCCAGCTGTAGGAACTTGATAAGTATCAGGCTTGAACCACAAAAAATTGCAATGTATTTAGAGGAACTTTCCCCATCATTGAAACTACAATAAAAATCAGTTAATTACTTCACTGTACCCAACTGCACAGAGTATCCTATTCATTGTACAGTCTTCATTTTAATGTCATTAGATAGGAATTCTTTCTGATAGGAACCAATTTTCAAAAATTTTAGAAGGATAAAAATAATTCCACAGAAAAATATTTAACCCATTCTCAGATAGATAGAATGTAATGATGCAAACTCTATGGATATGAGGGCCACATTAACACCAGTTCTAACTACTGCTATTATGCACATTACATTATGTCAAACTGAAGAAACAAATCTGATGCAACTTAAATGAAACCCAACGCAAACCTAACCTAAATCAGTGGTCTCCAAACAACAGCCTGCAGGCCAAATCTGGCCCACCAGTGTGATCAATTTGGCCTGGAACAGCTAATAGCTTATTGTTGTTGCTGTGATAAATTGGATAAAAAAAACACAGAATCATAATAACTTGGTTTTATAAAAATGGCCTGTAGATCAGTGGTCTCAGCAGGCCATAGTTTGGAGATCACTGCTCTACTCTACTCTTATAATTTGTTTTCTTATAAAATTTTATTCAAAAACTGTTTATCAGACACTGCAGATTGATTTATGAATTGAGATGTCTGTTTTAGTGATGTTAATATTTGTGATCACATTCGTACTTTATCATTATCATTAAAATTAGATTTTCTATGATTTCTGCAGTGCATATTTTATAGCTTTAGGATTACATATTAAAATGCTTTAAATGAAGATCAATATTAAAAAAGAATATATAAATATTGTCAAAATAAAGGAACAAGTCAAAGCTAGATATTTTAGAATTTCATGATTCAGAGTTGGAATCAAGAGTCAGAATATTTGGAATCCAATGAGTTTGACTCAGAATTATTTAACTCCTAGGATAAAAAGTTGGGTCTAATATTTCTTAATTTCAAAATCCTGATTTTAATTTTATCTCCTCTAATCTAACATAATAAGGAGATATGAACAATACAATATGAACTCATTTTTCTGTTTTCTTCTGATAAACCTTTAAGACATAGTTTTCTGCAACTCAGAACAAAAATCCTATCCAATGATACTAAAATCAAAGCTATACAAAGTTTGTAGTAAGTTAATCAAAAAATGAGCTCATAAATCCCCAAAACTGCTATCAATAGTTAATTATGAATGCTTCAAGTCAATATTTACTTTCTGTGGCTGAGTGCATAGCGTCCTGTTCATTTTAAAGCCTTCATTTAGGTCTCATTGAAAATGTGTTGTTCATTATAGAGCCTTCATTTAGGTCTGATTGGAAATGTCCTGTTCATTATACAGCCTTCATGTAGGTCTCATTGGAAATGTTCTATTCATTATACAGCTTTTATTTAGGTCTTATTGGATAAAAATTACTTACTGAGTGGTAAATACTCATTTTTGAATGGTTTCATAGCATAGAAAATGTTACATTGAAAGATATTTAAGCCATTCCCACACTAATACAATACAATGAGGCAACTGCTACAAAAATTGGTACAATATTTTTACATGCTCTATCAATATAATTCCATTCTGTTGTGTTGATGATCAAAACAAATCTATCCTATTCTAATATAACTCTAATATAATCTAAGTAACTGTGAATAAGTATAGAAGTTAGAGCCAGATTGTACAACATAAACTAATTTTTCCCAATTTTTCTGCATCATCACCCTTTTGAAAATAAGTTTTCACCGCTCAGAAAAAATTTATATCCTACAGCATAAAAATGATGGCTGTACAATGAATAAGATGCCCTGTACAGTTAGGTACAGGAAAGTATATATTAAATTTTTATCTTCAATGAGCAAGCAACAGCTTTTTTTATTTCTTAAACATATAAGTTTGAGCCACTTGCTGTGACTCAATGTGGCACTCAATTACTGAAATTACATCCTGCCATAAATATAATGTCCTGTATAGTAGACTAACATAGAGTAATTATTTACCTAAAGATTTTTCTCATTCTTCCCAAAATGAAAGTAAAATACATTTTTGTTGTAAAACTTGGAATGCTCTAAAGGAAAATTTCAATAAAAAATATAAAATGCATTTTCCAGCTACTCATTACAAAATTAGTATATATTTTCAATTTTGTTTAATTTTGGAATGCTGTTAATAGAATTCTGACCAATGCATATACAAAAGCATCACCATTGTAGTCCAGGTTTAGAGAAGTTGAAAAACTATACTGGTTATGTAGATGCAGCTGAGAAAATCACAACTCTTCTGGCTTAAACCAAAGTACTACTTCTAAAATTAAACAAGACACAGCAGCATTTACATACGTAAGTCCCAAAATTAATTCTCACCTGAATGAGCATGGCTAAGAAAGTATGCTGTACTCGCCAGATTACGGCCATCAAACCTATCAACTGATATGTGTGGATATTCTTTGACCTTCCCAGAGAATGAACTCATCGTATATTCTAAAATTAGGTCAGCTCGCTTAATTTTTTGTAAAAAAGACCTTGCTCTAAAATGAAATAAATTATAATGCCTGACAAACAGTTATATAATGTAAAAAACTAACACAACTGGTACAAAGTTGAGGTATTCATTGAGGCCGTGACGCAATCTTTCTCAGTAAACAATCGATGAGGTGATCCGAGCCCGATCTGAGTGCGGAAAATCGCAGAGGTATGTGTTTTTGAGAATCTACGAGACGAGGGTTTTCGTGAAAAAGATTATTAATGTAGCAAAATTTAAGTACTGACAACATTGGAAATTAGTTGTGCGATTTTTTCTTCGCTTTTTCCTTGCACGATGAAACCATCACATTATAAACTTAAACGCACAAGTAAAGTTATGTAGTATTAATGATAATGTCGGAAACTCAATTTGAGCTATCAATTTAATTACTTAGTCATCAGTACAGTATGGAATATTAGGTAGTATGTTTTATTTTTAGCATCATTTATCATTATTATCTCTGTTATTACGTTGTTGGTTTCATTGATTTGTGTGTGCGTGGGCTCCATGGTGTAGTGGTTAGCGTGATGGCCTCACAGCTGAAAGGACTAGGGTTCGAGCCTCGGCTCAGGTGAGGCTTTTTACGCGACTGCTGAGTACTTTCCTTGGAAAAGGAAGTTTAAACCTTACGTTCCACACATCCCCACCACACCAGAAGTTGTAAGGCATTTAAAGCCCAACGGTAAAACGTGTTGGAATAAATGAAGGTTCTGTTGTCTTGCATTTTCATGTAGCTTGGTAGACTGCAAAGGTGGCCACCGGAGTTACCACTTTATCACTGAAGTCCAAAGCTTCATAAAAATGCCCACAGACGCTTCTCAGACCAATCATTAGTATGTCAGGTACTGTCACTCACGATGGTGCACAATGTCTCAACAGTCTGATTCGGCCCTCTGCCGAAAAAAACCCTCTGGTCTCTCCTATCCATTTGCACGACAGAGACTCCATTTGCCATCAATGGGCATGCCTACCTGTAAGGGAACGGCGCATCGATGGGATCACTGCTCGGACCTACTTTTGCTCATTTTTATATATCAGCTCTAGAATCAAAATTGTTAGCCCAAGATAGTCAATTTAATCCAGCATTTTATGTTCGATACATAGATGATATCTTAGCTATTTTTAACCCCAATAATCATGTTCAGCACTTTATTCGACCACTCGAATTGAATTCTGTTTCAAAATTTACCAAAAAGGTAATGCAAAATAACACTTTTCATCATCGCGACGTTCAAATAATAATTGAGTTTGTCAGAATTTGAACATTGGTTTTTATCAAACCTGAAAATAATGGTCGTTATCCAGACTTTGATTCATGTACGCTTATCAGTTACAAGAAGTCTCTCGTAAAAACACTAGTTTGTAGAGCTCGAAAGCTACAAAGTTCTTGGATTGCATTTGATAACAAAACGCATAGATTAAAACAGGTATTTGCAAACTGTAACTATCCTCAAACACTAGTACAGAATCATTGTCTCGAAATTACTGAGCCAGTCCCTCGCTGCTAATGATAACGTGACGGACTATAATCCAGTGAAGTTCTATGTAGAGCTAGATGGTACTGCCTCGTACACCTCTGATCGCAAAACACTAATATTGTCAAACATTAAACCCACGAACAACTGTAAATCTGTACAAATAATTGCATACTACAATCCATACAAACTAGGTTATTGTTTTTTAACCTTACCTGTCAAGACCACTATATGTAGATAGGAAGAATCATGTACCTATTTCATTGTACTAAGAAGCGCTGTCAAGCCTCTAACATTGGCTATAAAACAAATGCTTTAATAAAGCGGTGTAAACAACACACGTACAATTCAAGCAGCATAAAATCTTACCATCATAAACATATGAATTTTGATCCAGCAGATACCTTAATCAATCATTTCTCTTAATCATTGAGTCATCACGATGTAATTTACCTCAAAATAGCTGAAGCAATAAGTATTACGCAAAACAATCCATACATAAATGAGAAGAATGACCAAGGCTTCAATATGAAACTCTACTGTGCAAGACGCTGTAACTGTCGGCCATAAAAGAGACGCATGAGCGAGTAGCCTTCAATTCGAATGTGATTTTGCTTAAAATGGTGGTCGACTGTTTTATGACGCTTATATTCATTACATTCTCTAATATTTTGATTAATCTCTTCGTACAATAATGACAACTTACATTTTTACTATGGTTGAATATAATTGATGGGATAAACAGATTTAGTTATACAGATGACCAGAATTTTTAAGACCTGATGATGGCCAATGTACTGAACTGAAACGTTATCAAGAATTTCAATACAGTGATATTTACAACTTGAAAAGTCTTATTCTCGGATCGTTCTGAAAAAGCTGACCAATGACCGTCTTAATATGTGAAGGAAGGGGGAAAAATGGGTTTTTCGAGCTGCACTGATTTCGTAAGCCTTGTTCGGGAGGCATTGTGACCAAGCTGGACTCAATCATGAAAAGTAAACGAGTGTTTTTCTATTTTCAAAATTATCGGCTTATTCAATTTAACCATACTTCTGACGGAAATAGGGATCGGAAATATTTTTGACGGAAATTTCAAGCCCCACATTTCTGATGGCCTCGTCATGGGCTCCATGGTCTAGTGGTGAGCGTGATGGCCTCGCAGCTAAAAGGGTTAGGGTTCGAGCCCCGGCTCAATGGGGCTTTTCACACGACTGCGGAGTACTTCCCTTGGAAACAGAAGTTTAAACCACACATTCCTCACATCCCCCACCACACCAGTAGTTGTAAGGCATTTAAAACCCAACGGTAAAACGTGTTGGAATGAATAAAGGTTCATGTATTACAAGCCATTTACCAACCGGTTTCTCACACCCATGTCCACTTGACTGGAATAAAGTTAGTTTCATTTCAAAGGATAAGTGATGCACTACAGCAAAACTTGTTTCGTCAGTACTCGAACAGGAACTGTGAACATTATAAGCACAACAGTTTTTTATTGATAAATCTACATAGTACAGTGAACACAACATCAACAGACTAATTATATTAACCTGTTAACGGATATTGACATATGATGTCCGCGTGGTTGTTGCATTCACACGGTCACTGTCGATTACACATACCGTGTGAATGCAACAACAGCCCCCTGGGCGGTGACCGTTAACAGGTTAAAGCGCGTGTAGACAACCTCATGCACTTTCAACAGTAATACGACTCTTAAGATTACAACGTTTATCCTCAATTACTTCACCGTTATTTAAGACATGGCATGAAACAACGATAACCATTCTAGATATCCAGCCATCTTTTTTCATTTATACCTCAAATGGTGACAATATTAGTTGAATTCAATAAAAGTGAATTTACAGATTTCTTACTTCGTATTCCTAAGCAGAATTCTCAATACCCACGACCGCATGCAATGCGTCAAGCGAAATTTGAAATCAGAAATAAGTTCCAGATTTAATAGGTCAAATAACATCCACGTTTGTGACACGGTGATATTTCCCACGCTCCTTGGTAAATTCAAGGGAATTGGAAATGCAACTTATCGCAATCAAAAATTGCGGTTCTTGATGACACCGCGGTTCTTGATGATACCGCGGTTCTTGAGGACACCACGGTTCTTGGTGTCACCGCGGTTCTTGATGATACCGCGGTTCTTGATGACACCGCGGTTCTTGGTGTCACCGCGGTTCTTAATCGCAGGCTTGCGAGCACGAGGCCCCCAGCAGGAAGGAAAATACATTTCACCATTTGCGGCACTTGAAATAAGTGCATTGCATGCAGTCAAGTCGGAAGCTGAACAAGCCAACAGTAATTATGTACGTAGGGACAAACCTCAGCAAAGCTCGTGACCGGTTATGGTTTTTGAAGTCCATCTCATGACGCCCACAAATGTTGATGTACGAAACCATTTAATTACGAACAACAAGCTGCTCACGTAACTTACTTTACGTCTTAACTCTTTTACTACTAATTTTTTTTTTTAAATAAAACTTATGGCATATATTACTTGATTATAAGTCAAGGATACTTAGAAAATTAGTCAAAAAATTCCCCTTTCCATAGATTAGGTTACAGGCCCTTGGTTTTTGTCCCATCGGTATTTCATAATAGGTTATATATCCTAATGGGTTTATTTGAAACATTTTAATTAATGGAACGTTACTTATTAGAGCAAATACACGTAAAAAATTAAAAAATGGGATCCCGCTGAGATGCCATTTCACATTATTGCTACGATTCCTATACCCACTGCAATTTTTTGAAAAGCTATGGGACGCACTGTCCCAATTCGGGAGTGAAACGGTTAACCCTTTGGCTGCGGGCGCTAACCTCCTCGGTCATTGGAAACGCTCATCGTGACGCGTGACTGAGGAGATCAGCCGTAGAAATGGCACATGCATGACGTAAAACAGATAAAATCAATCACACGAAGTAAAAAGGTTAAAACAGTTTCAGTACTTACAATAACAAGCTAGTTAAAGTGGAACAATATTGCCTGAGAACCTATAAAGAAAATCAGGTGCCTTGGACACACGCTATCCTGTATTTATTTGTCATTCAACTCTCTATAAACGGCTACATTCAAGTGAACAGTTCATCTAAGAAGTTAGCTTCGCGAACATCCGTTCAAGTTTTCTGGTCTGTAACCCTTGCTCAGCGGCCTCCATAGAAAACTGCAGATACAGGTATGAAGATATCCCCTGATTGGCGACTCTGGACCGAGCAAATCACTCGGCAGTCAGAGTAAGAGGAGATCCAGTGGTGCTACGGAGACTTTGGACCGAGCAAATCACACGGCAGTCAGAGACTGGGGAGATCCAGTGGTGCTACGGAGACTTTGGACCGAGCAAATCACTCGGCAGTCAGAGTCAGACGAGATCCAGTGGTGCTACGGAGAAATCAAACGGGGATCCCTCTGTTAGGGACATACGGTTCTGGACGATCCACCATTCTGAAAAGGATAACAAAATCGAGTCTGAGGCAAGAACGTTTACCAAACTTAACCCTTGCAGGGTAAATGTCACAGACATAAACTAGGTCTTTTTAATTTTTATCCAAGCATTCGTACGCTTTAGCAGGGCGCGTTTTCAAGGGAAGAAGAGACGAAAATTGTACGCTTTCCATATGCGTGTCCATAAATTGAGTACATCGACAGAACGAAAGAAATATAATTTTAAATAAAAATACGAAACTTCGGGAGGCACACAGTGAGTATTTCAAATTCAACAATTCAGGGCTTTACATAAAGCAAAATAACCATTTTAGCTGTGTATGGACTTCCATTTAATGCATTTTGATGATCGTTAGGCCATTTCACTCTCCCAAAAACGGGTTTATCACACCCCTCCAAAGAACGTTTGAAGTGACTAATACAGCAAATGCCTTCTAGGCTTATGTAAAAATGAGATCGAAACTTTGAGAAAAATTCTAATAAGATACTTTAGTACATCGGAAAAAATAACTATTTAATGTAATTTTGGAGGTAGCGTTCATTTTCACATTACCTTGCTTGATGCAGACCATGATTAGACAAATACCCCACCTATAATTGCTATTACTTGATGTACAAGACGACGGCACAGCCTCTAAATAAGCAACTGGCTGGTCGTAGGTAACTATGAGGTAACCTTCCCACGGCAACACATAAATTGCTGCACACCACGAGGCCTAACTTTATGTGCTACACACGCCCTCACTTGATGCACACCACAAGGCCTAACTTGTTATACTACACAACCCCTCACTTGATGCACAACACAAGGTCTAACTTGATGTGCTACACACGCCCTCACTTGATGCACACCACAAGGTCTAACTTGATGTGTTATACACGCCCTCCCTTGATGCACACGCCCTCACTTGATGCAGTCGACGATGGGACACACGGACACACAGAGGGTGCAGCCAGTGCAGTCGGAGGTGACCCTCGTGAGGTGGGTCTCAGGATCAAAGGTGATGGCCTGGTAGCCGGAGTCGTTGCAGGTCATGTAGCACTTGCCGCAGTTGATGCACATCTCCTGCGTTCGCGAACACGGAGGGTGGGGGGGTGAGAAAGATAAAATTGCCAGTTAGTTTAAGCTTCCCCTAAACCTGAAATGTGGCTTAAAGAGAGCAAACAGAAGAGACAATTTATCATGGACTATAGGCCTACATAGAGACGAGAAACCTATGCATAAAGCGCGTTTCCACACATAATCCCTCGTGTTTAGAAACAGCAAGTTGAGAATGAAAGGGAAGACAAGATACGGAAGAGCGAGCGAAGATGGTGTGAAAGTTGCAAGAATCAAAGCGGACACGCAAGACAGAAGTCTCTATGGCCTATCTATAGCTGAGGTAACCTAACAGTTCCCCCTCAGGGTCGCCAGTCCTGAAACACGCTATACAGAAGTGACTCAATTCACAAACCTAACCTAACCCTACTGCCCATCCAAAGACTACACTGAATGTCGTCCTCTACTGTCGTTGGGACGACTGGAAGTGTTACTTACACCCCCGAGAGGTGTAAGTAACATGTCATCTACAGTATCTCTAGCACGTCTGTCAGTGACGAGTTAAGAATTTAGACACTTGGCAAACATTTCCCCACTTGAGCAAAGAAAAAAATCATTTATTCCGAAGTAAGTCATACAGTACATGTGACAAGTAGATTTTTGCACCAGTAAGACGGCAACCTCAAAATTAACTCTACCAATTACGTTGGAACTTATAACTGAGATTCCCAGTTTGCTGACTGACCATGCTGTGTGAAGCTGTGATAATAATCAAAATTAAAATTTTTAATCATAGTATGATAAAGTAATCACTTGTATATACATAAGCACACACACAAACACGATGAGATATAAGATCGAAAATAACACAACAGGTCTACAAACAACACATCTAAAAGAACACATCTAAAACAAGGCATGTGTTATTTCAGATGTGTTGAGTAGATCAGTGTCTGGAGGCGCGCGTGAGGGGAGCCGACAGCTCGAGAGGCCCCAACCCACCGGGTCTATGAGGGCCACCTTCTGCTGCAGGGCGTCCAGGTCGCCGTAGGTCCCTATAAGGGGCAGCGCCAGCCCGACGATGTCCTTTACGGAATCGATATTTCTCTCCTGCAGGGCCGCCCTTCTCTGGGCCCGGTCCTCCTCGGTAGCAGGGCCACAGCCCCTCATCCCTCTAGCAGCAGCCGCTGCTCGCGTCGCAGGTAGATTCCTCAGCGCCGCCGCCCGATGTCGCTCTCGCTCGAGGCGGTAGGGTCCGAAGTTAGGCAGCGTTTTCTGGGCAGAAAATGTGCTCCGTGAGGCGGGAGATTTTTCAATGAGGTTTAGATCTGGAGATAGTGGGAGCCAATTCACGCGCGTAACCATGCCTACACCAAGATTCTGGACACCAAACGACCCCACGGAATAACAGTAACGAGCTGTTTCCGTCCAGCGTTAAGTCAAGAGATGAATTGAAGGCAAAGAAATGAGCGTTGGAGCTCCCAACAGGACGATCAATTCTAAAATTTCGTCCAAGAAACACAGCAAAACGCAGGCGCGGCTCGTCTCCTTGAGGTAACCAAAAATCTTCTTCCGGTTCGTAACTTTAGGAATTGATTTAAAACGAACACAACATTTCCGTTTGGAAAAGTTATGGAGTAAAGTCGTAGTCAAGTAAGTCCCTTGACGTGTGAGTTGAGTCCAGAACAGAGAGCAAAGTTAGCATTCGATGCCCATATTTGGGTGTCTTCGGAAACTGTCTTCAGACTTGGATTGATCGTGTGAAGGGCCCCTTAGAGAGTGAAAAGGCGGCACACCAGTGTGAACCGGGCCGCGATGCTCTTGCTTTTTCCAAGGTAACGAACCTGCACCTGCAGCACCCCAGCGAGGGTGACGGGCTTGCCGAGTTGGTGTCGGGGCGTGGGGGGCGACTGGCCGTCCCAGTCGTCCCCCACGGCAGCCCTCAGGTACAGGAGCGCCTTCAGCCCCAGCAGGTAGTCGGTGATGACCGTGAAGTCCTGATTCTGCACACTGCTGCACACCTGCAACACAGTTCTGCACACTGCTGTACCACAAATTTTTTTCTTGCTACCGCGTGGTCTCAAAGGGTACCCCCGGAGGGCCTCAAAGGGCACCCCCGCAGGGCCTCAAAGGGCACCCCCGCAGGGCCTTAAGGTACCGAATGGGCCTCATCCTAAGCGCTGTGTTTGTCTGGCATTTTTTAAAGAACTCCTGACGCCACCGCACGCTCGGACACGCCACCGCACGCCTGGACACGCCACCGCA